>JAINUG010000068.1:1361678-1371678 GCA_029706075.1 Aldrovandia affinis | reverse complement strand
ATGTGTGTGTGTGTGTGTGTGTGTGTGTGTGTGTGAGTGTGTGTGTTGTGTGTGTTGGCTAGGCCCCGGCCGCTCGTCCACACAGGCCGGCCATATGCTCTGCTCTCAGCCCGGCCAGATGGCTCTCACCGTGTGCGTCGCACGCAGAGCTTGCGGTCCCTGTCGGCGGTGCCCAACGTGGTCCCCACTGGGCCCGGCGCGCACGCGGCACTGGGACCGTCTTCAGCGGACGCCGCGGACGGAAAACGCTGGGCCCGTGTTCACAAAGCGACCCCGGAGGGGGAGCGCTCATCTAGAATCAGTTTTTGCCCCTTTTGCCCGTTAATGGTTAAGGGTAGGGACAGGGTAGGACACGCACAGGGGAACCTGATCCAGGATCAGTGCTCCCAACTTATGAATGAGGCCAGAGCAAATCATCTTCCAGGGCATTGTGTGCACAGTGGCACCCTCTCCCCCTCTCCCCCTCTCCTCATCTCCCCATCCCCTCCGCTCGGCTTATACGATTACCATGAATGAATATCACAAACGGCTCCCGCACCAACAATCCCCCAGAGACCAATTAAACCCCCCTCTCCCTTCGTGGGACCGAGAGGCCTTCCCATTGGAGGGTTTCATCCAGCCAATTCCAGTCGTTTCGGTCTTTCCAAGCACAAACACTTCCTCATATCTTTGCCTGAGGAAGATAACTGGCTCATTGTGAAAAGAAAGGCAAACAATGCCCAGAGAGCGTTGACGAGGAAGCCTTCACATGTCTTTGCATGCGCGCCGCGTCAGCGTGACCCATTTCCATTGAGCGCCGAGCCTGTTTACGGGAACTGGGGGCTCGCCCGTCTTGCCAGTTTCATATTTCACAGCAGATAGGGCACGATAGGTTTCACAGGCTCACGCCGATTTGGCACGCCCAGGTCGACCCCCGGGGGGAAAGATCTTTCGTGAAACAACGGGAGGGCCGTGCCCATCCAGCGGCGATGTGGCCGTCTCACACCCCCCCCCCACCGTAGCTCGATTGATTGATTTTCCTTCATTCCTTTGGTGCTGTGGTCTCCCCCGGTCCTCCTCCCCCTCCCTGCTCTGTAATGGCACTCTGCAGCATGCGCAGGATTCTGCTGTCCGTCGGATTCCACATTTCTGCCGCTCTGAAGTTTTGTTTTTCTTTATTAAATTATTATCATCATCAGAAGCAAGCAAGCGAGGTGGAGGGAGAAACCTAAAGCCTCATGGGAAACGTAGGCCTGAGCGAACGGGTCGTAGTTGCACTGGTGGCGGGCAGTCGCTGTCCAGCAGGCCCAGTCTGAGGTTGTCACGGAGTGGACAGTTCTTGCTTTCAGTGCCACTACGGATCCTTGTATCCTTGTTGGATATGCGAGCCTTGTTTTTCGTAGTTTGTGACTCCGCTGGGGATGGTGTTCCACCCGCACTTCTGTGGCTGTCTGCCAGGCTCTGTTTTCAGTCTCTGCATATCTCTCTTGCTGTGCTCTGGGCCTCAGTGATCGTCTGAGTACACTTCTCTGTACACTATGTGAGGTAGCAGTGTGTCTGAGTGCACTTCTCTGTACACTGTGTGAGGTAGCAGTGTGTCTGAGTGCACTTCTCTGTACAATGTGTGAGGTAGCAGTGTGAGTGCTCTTTGTGCACTGTGTGAGGTAGCAGTGTGAGTGCTCTTCTCTGTGCACTGTGTGAGGTAGCAGTGTGAGTGCACTTCTCTGTGCACTGTGTTTGAGGTAGCAGTGTGAGTGCACTTCTCTGTGCACTGTGTGTGAGGTAGCAGTGTGTCTGAGTGCACTTCTCTGTACACTGTGTGAGGTAGCAGTGTGTCTGAGTGCACTTCTCTGTACAATGTGTGAGGCAGCAGTGTGTCTGAGTGCACTTCTCTGTACACTGTGTGTGAGGTAGCAGTGTGTCTGAGTGCTCTTCTCTGTACACTGTGTGAGGTAGAAGTGTGAGGTAGCAGTGTGTCTTGAGTGCACTTCTCTGTACACTGTGTGAGGTAGCAGTGTGTCTGAGTGCACTTCTCTGTACACTGTGTGTGAGGTAGCAGTGTGAGGCAGCAGCACTGTGTCTTGGTAGTGCACTTCTCTGTATACTGTGTGAGGTAGCAGTGTGTCTGAGTGCACTTCTCTGTACACTGTGTGTGAGATAGAAGTGTGAGGCAGCAGCGTGTCTTGAGTGCACTTCTCTGTATACTGTGTGAGGTAGCAGTGTGTCTGAGTGCACTTCTCTGTACACTGTGTGTGAGGTAGAAGTGTGAGGCAGCAGTGTGTCTGAGTGCACTTCTCTGTACACTTTTTGACAGGCCGTTAGTGTGGTCCCTCAGGTATACCTGAGCTGAATAGAAACACAAACATGACAGATTGTGACTCAGAAGCATGAAAGTTCGCTCAACGCTTCTCCGTGTAACAGCGCCCAACGGCAGGAGACCGTATCAGACAGCTGCCACGTCTCGGAGCCCGACGCAGTAAACCCCGGGTTATTTCCTTGACGGGACTCTAAAGGTGACACACAAACCGTTCTGACACCACAGCTGGGTTAGTATGCCTATGATAACAAGGCTGTATTTGTTATCAGGGTGGTTCTTCCCTTAACGGTCTGTAAGCTCACCTTGGTGTCTGTTATCAGAGTGCATTGCTCGTTCGTCCTCACTTTATTCGTTTACAGCTGTAGCTCTTGCCACACGCGTTGAAGGGGAGGGGCCTTTACACGAAGCAGGTTTTGTCCCGGTTTAAAGCACCGAGGTTGTAAAAACGGTCTCTGGTCCGGGGCCGAATCTCTGAACGGCAACACGAGCGCCAGGGTTTGTCGCCTCTGTTCGGGCGGTATCGGATTTAAGGAAGAGGCACATCGTTAAGTGGGAGACGGAGGTTGAGCTCATCGCATGACAGAGACGGTTGACACTGAATCTGCACTGTTCTGTCGTCCACGCCCTTTCGTCTATGCTCTTGAGAGAGACGCTTCGTTCGTTTGTTTGTTTGTTTGTTTGTTTGTTTTGTGTATGCGGAGTGGGCGTTGTGAACGAGCGGCGGCCGAATGGAGCCGTAAACTGGGTCACCGCTCAGGCGGTGGAAACGAGCCGGGTCTGATTCTCCTCCCCGACGCTTTCAACCGCTGATCGTGTGTGCTGCGGGGAACGAGGGAGGAGGAGGAGGAGGAGCGAGGAGCGTGCCCCTTATTATTTCAGTGGCCATTATCGCCTGGGCCGTCTAGTGTCAGCTTGTTCCTCGGGGTGTAAGCACTTCCTCGTCGAAGCCTGCGTTAGACTCGTGTCTCTATGCGCGAGTCTGCTTCTTACCACCGTTTGTTATCAGGTCCTTTGCTTCCTCACACGCAGCTGTTGCGTCTGCATGTCTGTAGAGTATTTGGCCTTTGTTCGGGAGGATCAGAGACCGATTTTGGTAACCCTGCCCAGTTAAGCACCCCCCAGTGCCAGCACTTTGGGTCTACGTTTACATTTTAGGCATTTAGGAGACGCTCCTCTCCAGAGCGACGTACACAGTTGACATTTCTTTACATACAATCCATTTATACAGCTGGATATTTTTACTGAAGCAATTCAGGTTAGGTACCTTGCTTAAGGGTACAACGGCAGTGCCCCCAAGCCCAGCTCCCTAACCATTACACTACACAGCCGCCTGGGTCTGCGTATCTATCAAGAAACACTGTGGCTTCAGGGCCTCGCAGTGAAACAGCCCAGCTCAGCACTCTGGGACAAAGAGGACACGCAAGTCTCTGCTGTTCTTTCTGCGGCTCGCCAAAGGGTTGAGCAGGAAACGGGCCTCTCCCCACAGCACACTGGAGGTGTGCGAGAGTGAGTTTCACAGCGGAAGCCACACTTTAAGGCTGCTATCTTTTCTCTAGAACCCTGCGAGCATGAGAGGAGTGCACCGTCTTCATACACCCACAGCGGCCATGTGGTTCTGTGTGGCTCAGTAGGTAGAGCACGGCGTTGGCAACGCTTAGGTTGTGGGTTCATTTCCCACTGGGACCAGATATGCTGAAAAATGTATGCATTCGCTACTGTTAAGTCGCTTTGGATAAAAGCCTCTGCTAAATGGCCTATATTATATTATATTAGGAGCCTCGCCATGGAGACAGTCGGCGTAGAAGTTACAGGGGCGTACAAAGGATGTTGAGTCGAGGCAGCGTTTGCAGTCTTGTGGTTTGCCTGAAACGAATGCTTTCATTTTTCTGGCATTGAGCCGTATCGCGCTTTTCTTTCCTTTCATGTGATGAGGAGTGGTTTGCATTTCCTTGATCAGATACGAGTCTCCCTTCTACACTGAGCGATGGTTTATGTTTGTTAAAAATGTGATAAAAATTCAGGGTTTAGCACTCGGGTGTACCCGAACTAACATCCACCCCATGTCACACCGTATGCACCATCATCTAGACCGCTGCAGTACTGATTGCGGGTTTACCACACCAAACCCAGGCGATTTTTGTCTTGTTCAGAATAGTGCTTAAAGCACTGACAATTGCTTGTCTGCCCCCCCTTTCCCTACTGTCCCAGACTCTGCTGGGGAGCAAGGAGCCCTCCTCTGTCCAGCTGTGGGTCTCCTACAACCGCAAGCCCATGAAAGCCGCCCAGATCATGACCCGTCACCCCATCACTGTAAGTACCCATAATGCAATTGGGGGGGGGGTGTCTGAATGTCACAGGAATGTTGGCAAGGCTCTCCTGGGTTAACAGCCATTCTGTTTGTTTAGCCTGAGAAACCGACCTGTCTAAAATACAGTAATTCTAATGCCTTGGGTGGTGGCCTCTAGGCATGCATTATCTGAAATTGGTTTAAATTGTGGCTTAACGCATGGACCGTACCCCTGTTTTATGTTCTAAACACACTTTTGTAAAGCAGTGATACTGAGGAAGTCAATACATGATCAAATAGTATTATTTGTCTAAGGACTGTGTGATGTGTCACAACAGTTAATTAGATCGATGTCAAATTTTCCATTCCAACGTCATATTCCATTCCTTCAGGAATACTACATTGCCGATGCCTCTGAGGACCAGGTGTTTGTGTGTGTGAACCACGTCAACAACGTCACTCACCTGTACATCTCTGACACGGAGGGCCTGGCCTTCTCACTGTCCCTGGAGAATGTGCTGTACTACAGCCCTGAGGGCACTGGCAGCAACACCCTCATCAGGTACAGCAGTGTGCCCCATGTTAATACAGTCTAATCAGGTACAGCTGTGCCCCCATGTTAATAGTCTAATCAGGTACAGCTGTGCCCAGGTACAGCTGTGCTCATGTTAATACAGTCTAACCAGGTACAGCTGTGTGCCCCATGTTAATATAGTCTGATCAGGTACAGCTGTGCTCCCCATGTTAATACAGTCTAATCAGGTACAGCTGTGCCCCCCATGTTAATAGTCTAATCAGGTACAGCTGTGCCCCCCATGTTAATACAGTCTATGTTAATACAGTCTAATCAGGTACAGCTGTGCCCCCCATGTTAATACAGTCTGATCAGGTACAGCTGTGCTCCCCATGTTAATACAGTCTAATCAGATACAGCTGTGCTCCCCATGTTAATACAGTCTAATCAGGTACAGCTGTGCTCCCCATGTTAATACAGTCTAATCAGGTACAGCTGTGTTCCCCATGTTAATACAGTCTAATCAGGTACAGCTGTGCTCCTCATGTTAATACAGTCTAATCCGGTACAGCTGTGTTCCCCATGTTAATACAGTCTAATCAGGTACAGCTGTGCTCCCCATGTTAATAAAGTCTAATCAGGTACAGCAGTGCTTCTCATGTTAATACAGTCTAATCAGGTACAGCTGTGCCCCCATGTTAATACAGTCTAATCAGGTACAGCTGTGCTCCCCATGTTAATAAAGTCTAATCAGGTACAGCAGTGCTTCTCATGTTAATACAGTCTAATCAGGTACAGCTGTGCTCCCCATGTTAATACAGTCTAATCAGGTACAGCAGTGCTCCCCCATGTTAATACAGTCTAATCAGGTACAGCTGTGCTCCCCATGTTAATACAGTCTAATCAGGTATAGCTGTGCTCCGCATGTCAATACTCTGATCTGCAGTCCATATTGTATAGGGTGGAAAAAGAAAATTGTTGATGATGATTTATGCTGATGATGATGGCGATGTGACCGTGGTGATGCGTGTGCCCGTGTGGGCAGGTACTTTGCGAGCGAGCCGTTTGCTGACCTGCACCGCGTGGAGGGTCTGCGGGGGGTCTTCATCGCCACGCTGATCAACGGCTCGCTGACCGAAGACAACATGCGCTCCGTCATCACCTTCGACAAGGGAGGCACCTGGGAGCTGCTGCAGGCCCCCACCATCGACAGCCTGGGGGGCAGGCTGGACTGCCAGGTGTGTGTGTGTGTGTGTGTGTGTGTGTGTGTGTGTGTGTGTGTGTGTGTGTGTGTGTGTGTGTGTGTGTGTGTGTGTGTGTGTGTGTGTGTGTGTGTGTGTGTGTGTGTGTGTGTGTGTGTGTGTGTGTGTGTGTGTGTGTGTGTGTGTGTGTGTGTGTGTGTGTGTGTGTGTGTGTGTGTGTGTGTGTGTGTGTGTGTGTGTGTGTGTGTGTGTGTGTGTGTGTGTGTGTCGTCTGTGTCTGTGTCTGTGTCTGTGTGTGTGTGTGTGGGTGTGTGTTTCTATCTCTGTGTGCGTGTGCGCGCGCGCTTGTGTGGATGTGTTAACATATGTGTGCGTGCGTGATTGTGCGTGCGTGCGTGTGGATGTGTTAACGTATGTGTGTGTGTCCTCGTGTGAGAGTGTGAGTTATATATTGTTGCTGACGATCCTTCGCCCCCCTCCCCCAGGTCTCCAAGGGCTGCTCTCTGCACCTGGCCCAGCGCTGGAGTCAGCTGGTCAACGTGCAGCTCCGCCGGGTTCCCATCCTGTCCAAGGAGTCTGCGCCCGGCCTCATCATGGCGACAGGTGGGGCTCGCCACGGCAACAGGCCCGCCTCATTAGAGCTGCCGTCCATCCGCCCATGAGATTCGTGTCTCAAACTCGCAGCCAGTGGCCATGGCGCTCGCGGGCGATGAGTCCGACAGCGTCGGTAAGGGTCAGGAATGCGTCCTCGTTCAGCAGTGTCGTGGAAACCTCTCTTCACGTCAGCGGCCCAAACTCCCATTGACTCGCTGTTCGGTGAGAGAACTAGAGCAGGAGCGCCGCTAAGACGTCGACCCCTCTCCTGCTACCGCTCCCGACACAGATGAGACAATTACGAGTCTGTTTCATCCCGGGGAGTAATTAGCACCCGTGATCCCGCTGACGTTTTCCCCCGCCCGCCCGCTCCGACATGCTACCCCACCCGCCGCCCGCCACCACCGCCGCAGGCAGATCTGGATCACATGCTTCTCACGCTGTCTGGCGCCTTTCTCAGGGCTCGTTATTTAAACGATCCCGAACGATGCGACCGGAGGCCCTTTCCCTCAGCCGCGGAGTCATTCGTCACGGGTGTAGGGGATCGCTGGCGCAAGAGCCCGGCCTCGTCAAAACACGTCAGCCGCACGCACCGATGTCCCCCGACGCGCGCGGGAGTATATTAATTTTCGTACACGAGTGCTGGACGTTTGCCAGGCAGCTCTCCTGTTTTGCAATGGCAAATTCCTGGCTGAAATTCCACAAGTGCTCGGAAATGTGTAGCGACTGGCTCGGCCTGGCACGAGACCACACTGCAGGGGTGACTCACCTCTCTCCCGGGGAGCGAGGGCCCTCTCCCAGCGGCTTGTACAGCGCACACATTTTAGAGCCCAAATGAACAGAAGAGAGAGGAGAAAAGAAATAGGGTGAGGGCCGTGAAAGAAGCACTCCCAACGATTGGCCCAGCAGTGGCTTTTTTTTCTTTCTTTTTTTTGCCGTTTTATTTTATACAAAAAAATTTATGAATTAAAATTATTTGAAGTTTAGAGGAAAAGCCATTTGTTTTCCAAACACAAGCTTGCTTAAAATCTTACACTGATGATTTCAGCTTGGCGTGTTTTTAAAATGCTCATTAAAATGCTTTTTTTCAAAACCGATCAAAAGCAGGCTTACTCCAATCGAATAATATGAGGAAAATACCACTGATGAGAAAAGAGGAAAAAACCAGCACATTGGGACTTTTGGCATTGCTTATTTCCAGGTGAGACTATTAAAGGTTTAAACAGATCTTCCTTCTCTGGTCAGCTCATGCTGAACTTGGAAAATCCCTTTCATTGGCCACTGGCCAGGCTGACGTTTCGGGTACAATATAATAATATACGCCACTTAGCAGACGCTTTTATCCAAAGCGACTTATAGTAGTGAATGCATACATTTTATCAGTATATGTGGTCCCAGTGGGGATTGAACCCACAACCTAAGCGTTGCCAATGCCGTGCTCTACCTACTGAGCCACACAGAGCTACTGGGTACAAAAATGGGGCCTCAATGGGAGTTGGGGGATGGTGGCAACGTTCCCCCCCTCCTCCCAAAGGCCCCCCGGGAGCCTAAGCTTAAGCCAAACCTAAGCTGACCGGGTCAGTCTAGGTTCAGTTTCAGTCGATTCCCTGACCGTGCCCCCAGGTGACGGGAGAACTCTGGGTCCCGTCACTGCACAATGGCCGGTGGGCACGACGGACGGTGTTATTTGGTGGTGGTGGTGGTCGTGGTGGTGTGCGGTGTGGTGACCTCTGACCCTCGGCCCTTCTCTCTGCAGGCTCCGTGGGAGGCAGTCTGGCCAACAAGCCCAACGTGTACGTGTCGAGCAGCGGGGGGGCTCGCTGGAGAGAGGTGAGCACCGGCGCAATGCACCATGGGACACTGGAGGGCCTTCCCCGTAACGCAGAGGAAATTATGTAAAAACGCAGCACTGGGCGTTCAGGGCTACGGAAACTAATTCACTAAGGCCTAATTCACTAGGTGCGATATAGCGAACGAGGTGCCATGTTGACACCAGGGGCGTGTGGTATAGATGTGTAATGGAGGTTGTGCCTTCCCCAGGCCCTGGCTGGCCCCCACTTCTACTCCTGGGGAGACCACGGCGGCATTCTGATGGCGATCGCGCAGGGGACGCCCACCACCACGCTCAAGTGAGTCCCTCCCGCTGCTCGACACGTAGACGGTGGTGTGCGCCGCGACGGCGATCTCTGTCGTCCGCCCACGCGTTCGAGCGCCTCTGTCGTGACGCGGCGGTGATTTCCGTGGTCGTCCCCTCCCCGGCAGGTTCAGCACCAACGAGGGGGAGACGTGGTCCGAGTTCACCTTCTCCGAGCGGAAGGTGTACGTGTACCAGCTGCTGACGGAGCCGGGCGAGAAGAGCACCGTCTTCACCATCTTCGGCTCCAACGCCGACCAGGAGCACAGCTGGCTCATCCTGCAGGTCAACGCCAGCGACGCGCTGGGTGAGTGGCCCGCGGCCGCCGGCTCTCTCCGCGCCCCGGCTGTGCTCGCGTCCTCGGGGTCTCGGTCTGGCCCGGTGTGACTGCATGTGCGCTGCCGGTGGCTTCGTCTTCGTCTTCATCGCTTTGTGTTTGCGCTGGTCCAGAGTGTATGAACAGATAACTGCCAAGATAAAGGTACAAACACTTGAGTAAATGAAGGGTTCTGTTGGCTCCGTTATGGTGTGGGGTGCATTTTCCTGGTGTGGTTTAGGTTCACCCGACACCATGGAGGGCAAGGGAAATGCCAACAAATACAAAGGCGTTCTGAGTGATAACCTTCATCCTGTGTTGAAGCATGTCTATCCTTTTTTTTTTTTTTTTTTTTTTTTTATAATTTGTTTCTGATTTTATCCCATTTTCTCCCAATTTGGTAGCCAATTAGACCCGCTATTTTTACGTCAATCCCCCCCTAGTAATGTGAGTTCGCTGCCGTAGTCCTGCGACCGGTAGTGACGAAGCGAAGTGACGCCTCTTACGAGACGGCACCCGCAGCCCGTCGACCGCAACCCGGTACTACAGGGCCACTCTTATACGCAGCGAACGTCACGTTGGCTCCCCTCCCCCCTCCCTGGGGCGGACAGCCAATCACCGCCCCCTGGTGGCACTCCCGGCCAGAGCCGACACTTG
>JAINUG010000068.1:1354178-1356678 GCA_029706075.1 Aldrovandia affinis | reverse complement strand
GGACGGCTCTAACTCGTCCCGCATCGTGTCGGAGGGGGTGCGCTGGCCCAACGGCATCGCGCTGGACGACGGCTGGCTGTACTGGACCGAGGCGTTCGGAGACCGCATCGAGAGGGCCGACTTCGACGGCAAGCAGCGCAGCGTCATCATGGAGGGCCTGCCCCACCCCTACGCCATCGCCGTCTTCAAGGTAGCCCTGCCCCACCACACCACTCACTCACTCTCTCTCTCACGCACGCACGCACGCGCACGCACACACACACACACACACACACACACACACACACACACACACACACTCACACTCACACACACACACTCACACTCACACACACACACACACACACTCACTCACACACTCATACACTCATACTCACACACACACACACACACACACACACGCACACGCACTCACACACACACTCACAACACATGTTCAAACATACACACACATGTACATGCACTTACTGACGCATACACCCACGCACGCACGCACACAGACACACATATACATACAGACACACGCACACACACAGACCCCTTCTTCAACATGGAGACACAAACCCACAAACACATCATCAGCCTCATGGCCTTGAGGGAGGTTACATGTGTGTGTGTGTGTCTGCGTGTCTGTGTGTGTGTGTGTGTCTGCGTGTGCGTGCGCGCTTTTCAGAATGAAATCTACTGGGATGACTGGTCCATGATGGGCATCTTCAGGGCCCCCAAGTCTGGCATGTCAGAAGGGGAGCAGCTGCTGGGCAGGCTGTCCGGGGTGATGGACCTCAAGATCTTCTACAAGGACAAGACCAAAGGTGAGCGCCCCCACACTGGGGCCGGCAGTGTAGTGTAGTGGTTAGGGAGCTGGGCTTGTAACTCAGAGGTTGCTGGTTCGATTCCCAGGTGGGGGCACTGCTGTTGTACCCTTGAGCTAAAGGTACTTAACCTGAATTGCTTCAGTAAAATATCCAGCTGTATAAATGGATTGTATGTAAAGAAAAATGTCAACTGTGTAAGTCGCTCTGGAGAAGAGCGTCTGCTAAATGCCTAAAATGTCAATGTGAAATGAGGGACAGAGCCACACTTATCGGCCTGAAGAGAGAACGGCTTTGAGTTCTCCCGTTATCATCTATGGCTCATTCGACATCCATTGACCATCCATCTGACGTGTTGATCATAGCACTCAAACTCTTGACATGTTGAAGTGTCACGGGTGCATGGTGAGCTGTGTGTTGCCCCTCGACTTCTTCAGGTGAAATGTCCAGCTGTGTAAACACTCACAGCTGTATGCACTGTTATTTATGATATGAAATGAGGTTCTTTTACATACAATCCATTTATACAGCTGAATATTTTTACTGAAGCAATTCAGGTTAAGTACCTTTAGCTGAAGGGTACAACAGCAGTGCCCCCTCCTCGGAATTGAACCTGCAACCTCTGAGTTACAAGCCCAGCTCCTTAACCATTATGCTACACTGTCCCTCATCCACGGCCTGGGATTATCAGAACGAAGGGGGCTCCCGCGCGGTGCCGTTTGTGTCGCGGTCTCTCTCTCTGCTTCGCCCCCCCTCACAGTGCTGCTGTCCCCCCCCCCCTGTCCCCTCCAGGTCACAACGGCTGTGCCGACCAGCCCTGCAGCCTGCTCTGCCTCCCGCAGCCGGGCCAACGCCATACCTGCGTCTGCCCAGAGGGGGCGCCCACCACACGGCTGCCCTCGGGGGAGCTGCAGTGCCAGTGTCCCGGCGGGTACCGGATGCAGAACGGCACCTGCGTGAAGACGGGTGAGCATGCGCGCAGCGGAGCCGCAGCGCTGCAGGAACGCATGTGCAGCGCATGGGGGTCAGGCCGGCGCGGTGTGCGAGCGAGCGGAGCGTGAAGTAACGCAGTGCGATACAGATATTAATGTAGCCTGTGGTGCAGGAGGACAGGGGGAGGGAGGGGCAGGGCAGTGAGGGAAGTGGGGGTTAGGGTTAGGGTTAGGGTTGGGGGGGTTACGCAGACGGGAGAGGTGCAGGTCCTGGGCGATGCGTGCCACCGGGTCCCGTCAGAGGAGAGGAAGGAGGTCCCCGCTGTGGAATTGTGAGAAACGTGTTGAACTCTTCACCGAGTCGCTCTCTACTCTTTGCCCTGTTCACGTTCAACGTCATCGCAGGCGCAAGAGTAAGGGGAAATCGATTAGGAAAAGATTGATACAGTGTCGTTTCTTTAAAATGTCACGTATGAAAAAGGTGATAGCTCGTACAGGTATGTACATTTGCCCGACGTGCCTCTGTCTGTTCATCCACGTCTCTGATTCTGTTCCCCCCAGACCACACCTGTCTGCCCAACCAGTACCGCTGCTCCAATGGGAAGTGCATCAGCAGCATCTGGAAGTGCGACAGCGACAATGACTGCGGAGACATGAGCGACGAGCAGGAGTGCCGTGAGTGTCGCCGTGGAAACACCGTCACGCCCCCCATGATTTAAGCCATGATCACATCAGATAAGAACGGAGAAAACCCCC
>JAINUG010000068.1:1281678-1351678 GCA_029706075.1 Aldrovandia affinis | reverse complement strand
GCCCCCTGCACGCGACGCAAACGGCAGCCTTTCCTATTTTTCTGTCGCGCTGCCTTCTCTGCGGGCACCTTAAAACAAAACCAATCTGTGTGATTTCCCCTGAGGTCCCTGAGCCGTTCCGTTGTTGCTCAAATCGGCTCCCAACAACTGTGACACCGGATGTTTTATGATTTAAGTCTTCTTTTCAATTAGCCTTTGTTAATATCGCTCTATTGTGATCACATTATTTATTTAACACGCATGAAAAAACTATTGAAGTTGTAATGTTTCGACGCCTAACGCAGTCGATTAATCGGCCCGACGAATATGTTTAAAACGTCTCAGCCCTGATTAGAACGACCGACCTAGATGGGCCGGACGAGCCTAGGTGGGCGAGCGAATACTCGCCCGTCATTACATTACAGGCATTTAGCAGACGCCTTATCCAGAGCGTTCTCACGTTTAACTCACGTAGCCAAGGGTACCATGTCTCACCAGAACACTCGCCAGACATCAGCCTGAGGTGGAGAGAGGGAGGGAGGGAATCACCAAGGCGGTTAAAGTGTGGCGGGTGATTAGGTGGCGGGTTGGGGGTGATTACCGGGTTGAGACCGAGCCGGGGCCCTGGGTTCGAGAGGAAGCCGCTGTGGAGGAAGGCTTCGTCACCGCCGTGTTTGTGCCGCAGATCCTCTGTGCACGCGCTACATGGAGTTTGTGTGCCGCAGCCGCGCGCAGTGCCTGTTCCAGTCGCTGGTCTGTGACGGCATCCGCCACTGCGCCGACGGCTCCGACGAGGACCCCGCCTACGCTGGCTGCTGTGAGTCTGTCTGTCTGTCTGTCTGTCTGTCTGTCTGCCTGTCTGTCTCTTCATCCACCCTTTTAATAAGGATTTTAATACCTAAAATAATTATAATAATATAATATATGCCATTTAGCAGACGCTTTTATCCAAAGCGACTTACAGTAGTGAATGCAGACATTCTTCAGTATATGTGGTCCCAGTGGGGATTGAACCCACAACCTAAGCATTGCCAACGCCGTGCTCTACCTACTGAGCCACAGAGAACTAAAACTCGGCACTACAGCTGAGCAGGAAGGAAATCCCACAGGTGCATTGTGGGACAGAGTTGGGACTGTTTAAACAGCAATTACCCCCTAAGCTGAATGTTGTTGTTTGTCAAACTGGCTATTCCTGCTATCCTTCATTTGCATTCTCTCCCGTGATTGTGTAATGTGTCGCTCTCGTTTTCTCGTTCGCACGTCCACAGCATCCCAAAGCCCCGAGTTCCAGAAGACGTGTGACGGGTACAACTTCCGCTGTGAGAACGGGGTGTGCGTGAGCATGGAGTGGAAGTGCGACGGCATGGACGACTGCGGAGACTACTCGGACGAGGCCAACTGTGGTGAGGGAGCGTGTGTGTGTATATGAGTGAGTGTGTGCATGTGTGTGAGCCTGTGTGTGTGCGTGTGTGTGTGTGTGTGTGGTGTGTGTGTGTGTGTGTGTGTATGTGAGTGTGTGTGTGCGTGTGTGTGTGTGTATATGTGAGTGTGTGCGTGTGTGTGTATATGAGTGAGTGTGTGTATGTATATGAGTGTGTGTGTGTGTGTGTATATGAGTGAGTGTGTGCATGTGTGTGTATGTATGAGTGTGTGTGTGTGTGTGTGTGTGTGTGTGTGTGTGTGTGTGTATGTATATGAGTTAGTGAGTGCATGTGTGTGTATGTATAGCAGTGAGTGAGTGTGCGTGAGTGGGTGTGTATGTGCGCGTGAGTGGGTGTGTGTGTGCTCACGCGTGTGTGTGTGTGTGTGTGTGTGTGAGTGAGCGTGTGTGTGTGTGTGTGTGTGTGCGTATGGCCGTGTTCCTCTGTAAGGCCGTCTCTCTCTCTCCTGTCTGCTGGACTCAGCCTCTCCCACAGAGGAGCCCGGCTGCTCGCGCTACTTCCAGTTCGAGTGCCGCAACGCGCGCTGCGTGCCCACCTGGTGGAAGTGTGACGGGGAGAACGACTGTGGGGACTGGTCAGACGAGGAGGGGTGCACAGGTACAGCACACGGGACCGCCAGTCGCCCTGTCCATCACACACACACACACACACACACACACACACACACACACACACCACTTTCACACAGCAGTCGCCTCCCAACCCAATGACACAAAGTGACCATTCCCAAGAGCTTCTGATTGGCCTGAAGATTTAGGGGACTCCACAAGGCTCATACTTGTACATTGCGCTACCCTCATATACAGCTGAGTCTCTACTGGACTTACTGTGGGGTGCAGTACCTTGCACAAGCTTACAACAGCAGGGCATACTCATGTCATTACTACCCTAAACAGTACGCCGGCAGATTCCAGCATTTCTGATTTCGTGTAGCACTTCTAAGACGAGCAGCAGCGTGGAGAGTTGTGAGGTTTGTGTATGTGTATGCGTTTGTGTATGTGGAGAGTTGTGAGGTATGTGTGTGTATGTGTATGTGGAGAGTTGTGAGGTTTGTGTATGTGTATGTGGAGAGTTGTGAGGTGTGAGGTTTGTGTATGGTGTCCATCTCTCCCCCAGACGGAGTCACGCCTCACCCCTCGGCCCCTGGCCCCATGTCCTGCTCCGCAAACCACTTCCGCTGCGTCTCCGGGGCCTGCATCATGGACACCTGGGTGTGCGACGGCTACGCTGACTGCTCCGATCGCTCCGACGAAGTGGGCTGTCTTCCAGGTGAGCTCTTCCTTCTCCTCCCCCTCCTCCTCCTCCTCCTCCCGCTCCTCCCCCTCCCCCTCCCGCTCCTCCCGCTCCTCCTCCTCCCCCTCCCCCGCTCCTCCCACTCCTCCCACTCCTCCTCCCCCTCCCCTCCTCCTCCTCCCCCTCCCGCTCCTCCCCCTCCCCTCCTCCCTCCTCCCCCTCCTCCTCCTCCCCCTCCCGCTCCTCCCCTCCCGCTCCTCCCACTCCTCCCACTCCTCCTCCTCCTCCTCCCCCTCCCGCTCCTCCTCCTCCTCCTCCCCCTCCCGCTCCTCCCGCTCCTCCCCCTCCCGCTCCTCCCGCTCCTCCCCCTCCTCCTCCTCCCCCACCCGCTCCTCCCACTCCTCCCCCTCCTCCTCCTCCTCCTCCCCCTCCCCCTCCTCTTCCTCCTCCTCCTCCTCCCGCTCACAGACACTCACACCAACAGCGTAACGGCCCGACTCCCACCTTCCACCGCAGGATCACAAAAAAGTTTCACAAATATCACACACTTTGTCATAACATTTACAGCTTTGTGGCTGTGTTACGATATATATTTTGACCACTGCTAGTAGCGACCAAAGCTATATGTGAAAATATGTTCAATGACTTAAGAATTTGTATTTGACTCAAAAACAGAACCGCCACTTACCGACCAAGCTCTCAATTCACAGGGCACAGTTTTCCCTTCTGTGTAACGAAAGCGTGAGCGATGGGCGATTAAGACAATCATACTCGGAAAATATGACAATCAATCGGCGGTTTGTGTTCCTCCAGCCCGTGTGGAATTGTTAATTTGCGGGAGGCCACTGGAGGGGGGTGTCCGTTACACTGCGAAAGTGAAATGAATGAATCCGTTCTGGGGTTCAACGGGCATTCGCTCTAGTTAAGTCGGCGGTTTGTGACAAGAATGACAGCTGTGTTAAGGGAGCGCGGGCCTTTCTGAGGGCAGAGATGGCGTGCTGTCAACGTTTTGTGCGGGGGGCAGGTACGAGCCCACCTGACCAACAGTGCTGAGCCCCGCCCTGTTCCCCTGCCAGGTGGGCGGTCTCCAACAGTGCTGAGCCCCGCCCTGTTTCCCCCCCAGGTGGGCGGTCCCTAATAGTGCTGAGCCCCGCCCTGTTCCCCCAGGTGGGCGGTCCCTAACAGTGCTGAGCCCCGCCCTGTTCCCCTGCCAGGTGGGCGGTCTCTAACAGTGCTGAGCCCCGCCCTGTTCCCCCAGGTGGGCGGTCTCTAACAGTGCTGAGCCCCGCCCTGTTCCCCCAGGTGGGCGGTCTCTAACAGTGCTGAGCCCCGCCCTGTTCCCCTGCCAGGTCGGTCTCTAACAGTGCTGAGCCCCGCCCTGTTCCCCTGCCAGGTGGGCAGTCTCTAACAGTGCTGAGCCCCGCCCTCTTCCCCCCAGGTGGGCGGTCTCTAACAGTGCTGAGCCCCGCCCTGTTTCCCTGCCAGGTGGGCGGTCTCTAACAGTGCTGAGCCCCGCCCTGTTTCCCCCAGGTGGGCGGTCTCTAACAGTGCTGAGCCCCGCCCTGTTTCCCCCCAGGTGGGCGGTCCCTAACAGTGCTGAGCCCCGCCCTGTTCCCTGCCAGGTGGGCGGTCTCTAACAGTGCTGAGCCCCGCCCTGTTTCCCCCAGGTGGGCGGTCTCTAACAGTGCTGAGCCCCGCCCTGTTTCCCTGCCAGGTGGGCGGTCTCTAACAGTGCTGAGCCCCGCCCTGTTTCCCTGCCAGGTGGGCGGTCTCTAACAGTCTTGTCTGAGTGGTGTTTGCGTGTCTCGTGTCTTTCAGCGTCCAATAGCACGGCCAGGCCCACCACGCCTGCTGTGAGGCCCCGCCCTCCGGGCCGCTGCAGTCGGGGTCAGTTCATGTGCCGCCGCCCCCCCACCTGCATCCCAGACTGGCAGCACTGCGATGGACAACGGCACTGCGCAGACGGGTCTGACGAGGCCAACTGCCGTGAGTGTGTGTGTGTGTGTGTGTGTGTATATGGGTGAGTGTTTCTGTGTGTGTGTGTGTGTGTGTGTGTGTGTGTATATGAGTGTTTCTGTGTTTCTGTGTGTGTGTGTGTGTGTGTGCGCATGAATGTGTGTATGAGTGAGTGTGTGTCGCTTGAAAATTCATACAGACAATATATTTTGTCTGAGGGGGGAAAAAAAACCTGCTGTGGTGTGATCCTGATATTTGTGATATTTATGAGATTCAATTTCAGTATTAAGGCATTTTGGTGAAACCCGTTCTCAGCAACAAATGAATCAATCATGAATGGCACAGACAGGTGGGGGAGGGAGGGAGGGAGGGAGGGAGGGAGGGGCTGTGGTAAGTGGGCAGAATGACAGGCGGGGGGGTTCTCAGAGTGTGGCTGTTCAGTTGTAACGTGTTTGGGTGTTTCTCCCCTCAGCGACGCGCGGGCCCCTGACCTGTGTGAACGGCACGCTGTGCTCCGACGGAGAGGCCTGCGTGGCGGACGGCGAGCGATGCGATGGCTTCATCGACTGCTCCCGCAGCGACGAGGACGGCGGCTCCGGTGAGCACACACACGCACACGCGCACCGGCTGCTCCGGTGAGCCGCACGCGCAGGGGCTTCTCCCAGCACGCCAGCCAGCCCTCCGTAGCCGCAGCAAACACAGCCAGCCCCACAGTGGAACGCAGGGTTTCTGATTTTCCCATTTCTCCAAATTTATTAGCACACCAGCAAACTACGTAGCCCTGTGACAGGGCCACTCAGGCACCGATCGCTGTCTGAGCGGCAGAATGGTGACGGCAGCTCGTCTCGTCCTCTCTCCTCTCCTCCCCTGCAGCCGACTCCCGGGTCTTCAAGATCCAGAACCTGCAGTGGAGCCCAGACTTCTCCGGCGCTGTGACCCTCACCTGGTCCCGGCCCAAAAACCTGCCCCCGTCGTCCTGCTCTTACCTGGTCTACTACAGGTGCGGCCCCGGCTTTCAGGACACACAGGGGAATAAACAGTGTTCACTTTATACTGTCTCTCACTGCTGCTGTCACTGTGTGTGCTACTTTATACTCACTGTGTGTGTGTGTGTGTGTGTGTGTGTGTGTGTGTTATGTGTGTCTCTCACTGCTGCTGTCACTGTGTGTGTGTGTGTGTGTGTGTGTGTGTGTGTGTGTGTGTGTGTGTGTGTGTGTGTGTGTGTGTGTGTGTGTGTGTGTGTGTATGTGTCTTCCCTCTGCCGATCATTCTGTTTCTCATTCATTCTTAAAGAACACTGCGCTCAATGAGGACATTGTCACATTTACAGTAAAAGCCAGACTACAAGTCCTTCCTACCAGACTCAATCTCTCTATCTGGTTTCCTACTACTCAGGTTCCCCATTGCTTACATCACACCACAGAACAGGTCACTGAAACAATGTCACATATCTTGAATGGCTGTTATGCGTACAAAGGAATGTACATAGCACGTCACGACAGAATAGTGGACCTCATAGTGAAGGACATATCAAACCATTTCTCTTCTTCAGTGAGAATGTGCAAACATTCCCATGTCAATCCTTCCATGTTCCATCTCTGTGATAGTAACCTAGCCATTTTTACACAGTTGTCTGCTAATACACCAGATGTTGTTGTTGTTAATGAAGAGGCCAGAGAAGTGTCTGTATTAGAGATAGCCTGCACCTTTGACCCTAGCCTAGAGGAAGCCTTTATGACCAAGGTCATTAAATACCAACCACTTCTAAATAACATCTCAGAGCTAGGCTATAGGTGCAGACTATCCGTTTTCATATTTGGCAGCCTCGGACATACTCACAGGTTGGTCGTTAGAGGGTTTCAACAACTTGGAATGCCCAAAAAGGGGGCTAAAAGGCTAGCTAAATATTGTGCTGTCTCTGCTATCATTGGCAGCCGCCATATATGGCGGAGACGCTGCTACTTATACCCATAAGTGATGTGTTTTGTTTTGTATCTTGAAGATCTGTGCCATGATTCTGTGAATGCAACTTTACTGCACCTTCAGTATTTGTGTCCTTGTATGCTTTTCTTTATGTGGACATAAATAAATTGTTAAAATGTGTGTGTGTGTGTTCACTTTATACTGTCTCTCACTGCTGCTGTCACTGTGCGTGTGTGTGTGTGTGTGTGCAGGTTGGTGGGGGCGCTGGCGTGGACCTCAGTGGAGACTCACAGTGAGAAGAGCAGCTACATCCTGACGGTGCTGCGGCCAGACTCCAGCTACCAGGCCAAGGTGCAGGTGCAGTGCCTCAGCAGGCTGCACAAGACCAACGACCTGGTGACCCTGCGCACGCCGGAGGGACGTGAGTGCCAGGCCCACAGACCCGCCCGCCGCCCCGCTCCTGTAGGGCAGGGGCTCCCATCCTCCTGTAGGGCAGGGGCTCCCATCCCGCTCAATCACTGAACACGCTCTCTGTCACCCGCCCCCCCGCCCGTTAATTATGTAGCCGAACGTATGCTGAGATACGGGATTCAGACGTTTTTATAACATGTGCCAAAACAACTGTGTGGGTGCTGTAACTCTAGTGCCGTGCGTGGAACTGGTGCAGTTTTTCATTTAACCGGTGTGAATGACTGGAGAGAGAATAACGGATAGCGGGTTATTTTTTTCCCCCTCAACCGTTCTAACAGCCCAGAGTTTGGGGCACCACTGCTGCAGGGGGATTGTGTTGTGTGCAGTGAGCAGTTTGGGATAACCGGAGACTGACATCGTTAAGATTAGGGATGCTAATTTTAAGACATTTCCTTGATCGATCGTTGCCCACGTTAACAAGTAATGAATCGATTAATCTCAACAAAAAAAGGAAAATGTAGCGTATGACAGAATACAAAATTTCCTCAATCAAAGCTTTATTCAAACTTTTGAGACACGGGCCTATTTTAACAGCATAAAACAATAAGAATTATGAAGGAAATGAAACACTATTCTGTAGGCCTAACAACAAAAACAATATTCCTTTTCAAATGAAAAGGGCTGTCCGACAGCAGAGGCTTGGCAACTTGGGGGAGGGGGGGGAATGATATCACCAAAAACTCAAAAGACCACGCTATTGTCGGCTGAGGTAGTTAGGCTATACAAAATATAACGAAAATGTTTTGTCATTGTAAATGGTTTCTTTTGTGAAATACTGCTAGATATACTTTATAAAATCAACAAGCTTTTAACTGTTCTTTCAAAGCAATATTATTACACTCACGAGTTTGTGCTGTTGGAAAACTCCGCTGTGCTGTGATACATAATCCTTAATTTGATATGTTTGATCGATCAAATTCTGAACAACGATTAATCGATCACCGACGAATCAATCATTGATTAATCGATCGCTGATTAATCGCTCACCGATTAATCGCTCACCGATTAATCGATCACCGATTAATCAATCATTGATTAATCATTAACGTCCCCAGTTAAGATGCGAATGCAGTGACACGCTGGATTCCCCCAGTACTTCCCCCGTCCCTCGTTGCTGTTGGTTCTGATGAAAATGCTCGTTGCAGTGCCGGACCCGCCCAGAGATCTGCAGCTGTCCTGTGACCATGGGGAGGACGGCACAGTGCTCTGCTCCTGGGGCCCCCCGAGCAACGCCCACGGCCTGATCCGGGAGTACATCGTGAGTGTGGCGCGCCCCCGTGTCGCTCGGTCTCCTTGTCGCCCCCGTGGCGTGGGTCTGGGCGATCGCGCGGCTAACGGCCCGCTGTGCTCCCGGCTCCCTGCAGGTGGAGTACAGCGAGAGCGGCGGCGTGGAGTGGACCTCCCAGCGTAGCAGCGGCACCAGCACCGAGGTCCGGAGCCTGCGCCCCAGCGCCCTCTACAGGTTCAGAGTGAGTAACGCAGCCCGCTTGTGTACGCTCGTCGGGTGTCCGGAGCATGCGCCCCGGCGCCCTCTACAGGTTCAGAGTGAGTAACGCGGCCCGCTTGCATACACTCACCGGGGGCTCTGCTTCCGCGTCCCGTCCTCTCTGCTCCTTAAATACAGCAGGCTCTGCTTGGTAACAGGAGCTTCTGTTTGTAACTGTGTTATACCGCGGTATTGTCCTTGGCCACGCTCCTTAATGAATTTCAGCATCAAATTTGGACTGTTTGGGGAGACAGAGCTTTCAGCGTTAAGAGTCTCTGATGAGGCTGGAGAATCTGTGGTGTCGCTGATGTGTAAGGAGTAGTGACGTGCGTAGAGTGGGACTTCAGGAGCCATCGCATGCTGTCATTTGTGAACCATTCAAAAGTCTTTGCGTAGTCTCTGATTGGTTCTTGTGAATGGGCCCGACAGCCCCACCCGTTTTGGGGCGAGACCTCACTCTACCAGCTTCCTGAAAGGCTCCGAGCCTCAAAGGCACGTGTGCGTGTGTCTCTGTATTTCAGGTGGCAGCCGTGACTAGCCGTGGTGTGGGAAACTGGACGGAGCCCAAGTCCATCACCCCCCAGAAAGGTACATTACATTACGTTTACATTTTAGGCATTTAGCAGACGCTCTTATCCAGAACGACTTACACAGTTTACATTTCTTTACATGCAATCCATTTATGCAGCTGGATATTAACTGAAGCAATTCAGGTTAAGTACCTTGCTCAAGGATACAAGAACAGTGCCCCACCTGGGAATTGAACCTGCAACCTCTGAGTTACAAGCCCAGCTCCCTAACCATTACATTACACTGCCAGCCCTTGACCTTCACAAACGGTGACAGAAATGAAAGAATAGTGCAAAAACTCTAAGACCGTTCACTCTTTATCTAGAAAAGTTGCTAGCATAAAGGACTGAAATGGAAGTAACTGAAGATTCCTCACAGTGCAGAGTTAAGACAGCGTCCAGTAGTGTTTGAAATATGTGACGGCAACACTGTAGGTGTCGTCTCTCCGCCTGACTGAGCGCAGGTAACTCTTTCGGTACTCGTAAATGGCGAATGAGAATGTGTAGTTGGTGTGAAGTGCTGGTGCAGTGTAAATCAGCTATGAAGCTGTGTCTCCCCTGCTGGTTACCAGCCTGTATTGCACAACTTGGTGCGTTGGTGAGTTGGGAGCTGCTCTGTGTGAAAATGTCTTTCCCCTCCCAGCTCTGCAGCCCCCCACGGTGGCCGTGGACGGAATTACAGAGGACTCCATCAGTCTGACTTTAAGCTTTGACTCCAAGTACAAGGTCAGTGTGTCTGTAACCGTGCATGTGAGAGAGAGAGAGAGAGAGAGAGAGAGAGAGAGAGAGAGAGAGAGAGAGAGAGAGAGAGAGAGAGAGAGAGAGAGAGAGAGAGAGAGAGAGAGAGAGAGAGAGAGAGAGAGAGAGAGAGAGAGAGAGAGAGAGAGAGAGAGAGAGAGAGAGAGAGAGAGAGAGAGAGAGAGAGAGAGAGAGAGAGACGGTGTGTGTGTATTGTGAGAGCGTCTGACCCCAGTGTGTGTGTGTCTGCAGGTGAACCAGTACATGGTGCTGCTGTCCTGGGTGTTTGACGCCCATGTGAAGGAGAGCAGGACCATGACTGCCGCAGGGAAGACTCTGACAGGTGTGTCTCCTCGGTTCTGACTCCTCACGTGTGTGCACACGGACACAGGGGACTGGCAGTGATTTAACTCAGGCGTGTTTGGCGTGTCTGTGTTCCCGTAGCGGCGAACCTGACGGCCGGCACTGCGTACGAGCTGTCTGTGTGGGCCCAGACCAGCGTGGGAGACAGCCCGGCCGTGCTGTCCAGCGTCCAGACCAAGGGCGCCCAGCCGGCCCCTCCCCTGCTCAAGGCCCGCCCCCTCAACCAGAGCGCCGTGGACTGCAGCTGGACCGGCCCGCAGGCGGCGGTGAGACACGGCACACTGCACACACACATCATAGCGCCTGGCAACAGACTGAGACAGGGCATACTGTGCACACGCACTGTGACATCATAGCGCCTGGGGAGGGAATGAGACGCGGGCTGCATCGTATACAGTCCGTTTGTGTCAATGCATATAGTGTGTGCGTGCGTGTGTGTCTGTGTATAATGTACATGTGTGTGTATGTATATATATGTGTGTGTGTGTGTGTATATGTATAATGTATGTATATGTGTGTGTATGTGTATGTGTGTGTGTGTGTATATAATGTATATATGTGTGTGTGTGTGTGTGTGTGTATAATGTATATATGTGTGTGTATGTATATAATGTATATGTGTGTGTGTGTATAATGTATAATGTGTGTGTGTGTGTGTGTGTGTATGTATATGTGTAATGCATAATGTGTGTGTGTATAATATATATGTATAATGTATAATGTAATGCATAATGTGTGTGTGTATAATGTATAATGTATATATGTGTGTGTGTGTGTGTGTGTGTGTGTGTAGATGTACGGCGTGTTCTTCTCCACCTCCTTCCTGGATCTGTACCGAAGCCCTCACAGCCAGAACAGCAGCAGCAGCAGCCTGACCGTCACCGTGGACAACGATGAGCAGTTCCTCTTCTTCGTGAGTAATCCTCCTCATCCTCTGCTCCTATTTCACCCTCGATCAGCGGCACTGATGCTGTCCGCATCACCTCCTGTCCGCATCACCTCCTGTCCGCATCACCTCCTGTCCTGTCCTGTCCTGCCGTGTCTCTGCCAATATCTGAGCAGCTCTAACAGGCCCCACCCGCAGTGCCCGTCTCAACGTGCAATGGTGCTGCTTACACAAGGTGGCAGGCATAGACACGACACATCAACATGCCTTTTTAATACAACACCCGTCGTTTCTGCTGTCATTAACGTGCGTGTGTGTGTGTGTGTGTCTGCGTGCGTGCTCATGTGTTATGTGTATGTGTGTGTGTGTGTGTGCATGTGCATGTGTGCATGTGTGTGTGTGTGTTCACGTGTGTGTGTCTGTATGCATTTGTCTGTGTGTGTGCCTGTCTCTGTGTGTGTGTGTGTGTGTGTGTGTGTGTGTGTACAGGTGCGGGTGACCGCGCCCTACCTGGGCCCCCCCTCTGAGTACGTCATGGTGAAGATGATCCCCAGCGGCAGGCTGCCCCCCCGTAACCTCCACAGAGTGCGGGTGGAGAAGACCCAGGCCACGCTGAAATGGCAGCCTCCCTACGACGCCCCCAGCAGCCCTCTGGTACGCTCGGCGCAGAACGCGCTCTCTCTCTCTCTCACACACACACGCGCTCCTAAACCATCGTTAACGCCACTGCTTTTAAACGTGGTGTCTCAGAGCTTGATGTGCTGAGTGATGCGTTGTTCAGTTACCAGCCTGGATCGGCTTGTGTTGGGAGCGGTTACACATACAGAGCCAAGCACTTCTGAGCCAACCTTTCCCTTACTTCCTCCTCCCTGTCTGACCCCTTGTTTGACCCATCATTCGAATCCCTCCTCTGCTTCTAACCCCCCCAAATTTGGCCCCCTGCTCACCTACACAGACCTATGCCGTCCACCTGAGGGACATGGTGCGTAAGACGGAGGACAGCTTCAAGCTGACCACGCAGAACAACACGGTGGAGTACACCCTGCGGAACCTGGAGCCGGGCGGTCGCTACAGCATCAACGTGCGCCTCGTCAACATGAGCAAGGAGGCCAGCTACACCCTCAACACAGGTGCCCCCCCCCTCCCTCCACCACCAAACTCACGCTCCACCACAGACACCTCAGGGGCTCGCCAGATACCTGGCTCCACGCTCTCAGTGTTGAGTCCGAGTTCTGTCCCCCCCTACTGTTAACAACCGAAAGCGTTCCAATCCAACGCATCTCCTCTGAAGCTCATTAAGAGGCGTGGCCAAGGACTGCAGCGTGGCAATTAGACGTTCTGTAGTGTCGCACGGCACCGGAAACTCCCGTTGCCAACGAGAACCTCCCGCGGCTGGGAAGCAGAGAGGTACATTTACATTTTTAAGCATTTAACAGGCGCTCTTATCCGGAGTGACTTCAGAGTGAGTGAGAGTGACAAGATGTGCATTAATCCATGGTAAGAACAATCATAGTTAGCGCGAGAGATCAGTGCAGTAATACAGCAATAGACATTGTTGCAGGCAGCTGCATACCATACCTGTAACACCGGGAAGGAAAAGGCTAGTAATTTATTATTATTATTTTAATGGAGTAAGCAGGGATACATAGTGTTGAGCAAGTCAGCAGTGGTGATGACAATAGGTTAGATGTACAGAGTTCAGTGGTAGTGGAGTCTGAAAAGGTGGGGTTTGAGTCACGAAGTGCGTACGGTTAGTCACGAAGGAAGTGAGTATGTGGTGAGTCCGCAGGGCTGATTGGCTTAAGGGCTGTGAGAGTTCCCCTCAGACGGGCCTACCCTGTGAATCCCTCCTCAGCCCCGTGTGTCACGAGCACATCTGGATCATAATCCAAACTTCATTCCACTTGACGTGATCCGACTTACACATTTCATTTATTATTTATGCCTCATGGATTTTCATAGGCGGCACGGTGGTGCAGTGGATAGCGCTGTCGCCTCACAGCAAGAAGGTCTCGGGTTCGAATCCGGGCCGGGGGCCTTTCTGTGCGGAGTTTGCATGTTCTCCCGTGTCCGCGTGGGTTTCCTCCGGGTACTCGGTTTCCTCCCACAGTCCAAAGACATGCACGTTAGCCTAATTGGAGAGTCTAAATTGCCCGTAGGTATGAGTGTGTGAGTGAATGGTGTGTGTGCCCTGCGATGGATTGGCGACCTGTCCAGGGTGTATTCCTGCCTCTCGCCCGAACGCATGCTGGGATAGGCTCCAGCACCCCCGCGACCCTGACCAGGAATAAGCGGCTTAGATAATGGATGGATGGATGGATGGATTTTTCATTTCCCCCCCAGGGGGGGGTGTGTGCGTGCGTGCCTGCGTGTGTGTGTGCATGTGTGTGTGTATGACGCATGTAGATTTATTAATACGAGTTTAGATATGTTACAACGTGTTACATTTTGAATTAACTGGATCGAGCGACGGAGACGTAACTATTTTCGCTGTATCGTTCGCGGTTCTGTTAAGGCCAGTTTACATCAAAGATTCGCAACGGGACGAGTTGAAACTGGCAACCGCTTGCGGAAGAATCCCAATACGTGTGGTCTGCGACATTCTGAAACTAGCCAGTTTACATCAAAGCAGAGACAGTTTACCGTTTCCACAATGGCCGCTCCCTTTAGTTCCGTGTTGATACCGGCTTTATTGGTGGTTGCTGCTTACCCGTAGCAGCACAGAAAATAGTGCTCTCTTTCACATGCAGCTACACATATGTAGCTAGTGGCTAGGTAAGTAACTTCTCAATGTTTATGACCTGGTGTTAGTAGCTCACGATGACGTAGCTACACACAAATAGTTCTCCGACAGTTTTTCTCCAACAGAGCTGGAGTTATTTCTGTGGCCACTAGATGTCTTACCGAGGTGAACTAATGGATGTATGTTTCGCGCAAAGCCATGAACAACACTGATAAAATCTCATTTTGATATTCAACCAAACAGTGAGCTGCTAACAGGGATCTCAATAGTTCACTTAGGTAAGACATCTAGTGGCTACAGAAGTAACTAGCCAGGGATTTTTAGATTTTAAATGCACTAAAAGTTGGAGATAATTTATTTGGAGATAGCAAAACTTTGCTATAACTTAACGTTAGCTAGGGTATATAGAGTTGCTAACGTTAGAAGTAAACCAACTGCTAAGGGCATTACGTTAACCGTGGCCGTTGACTTTTGCATTTCATCTGCAACCTCGCTTGCATAAATAGCTGGCATACGTCATTGTTGATCGTTCAAAATGCAACTCTTTAGCTAGTTAACGTCGTAGCATCCCCAGCAACTACAAAAGTCCAAACGGCTCGAGAGCTTGTGAACCCGATGACGAGTGAATCGTACATTATCAGACGAGTGCGCTCTGTAATGCCGCGTTAGAGGCTGTGTGTGTGAGGCTGTGTGTGAGGCTGTGTGTGAGGCTGTGTGTGAGGCTGTGTGTGAGGCTGTGTGTGAGGCTGTGTGTGTGAGGCTGTGTGTGAGGCTGTGTGTGTGAGGCTGTGTGTGTGAGAGGCTGTGTGTGTGAGAGGCTGTGTGTGTGAGAGGCTGTGTGTGTGAGAGGCTGTGTGTGTGTGAGGCTGTGAGCCTGTCTGTGTGAGCCTGTGTGTGACGGACGCCCTTGTGCTCTGCCCCCCCCAGTTCCCCTGGCCGCTCCAGAGGCGCTGAAGATCCTGACGGAGAGCGATCACGTCTTCCTCCTGTGGAAGAGCCTGGCGATCAAGGAGAAGGGCTTCAACGAGAGCCGGGTGAGAGGCGCTACGTTCTCCTCTGCTTCCCGTCCCTCCTCCTCCGTCCGTTAGTCGATCCGACGGTCATTACGTCCATCGGGCTCAGCCTCGCTTTACCTGGAATAGCTGTCGGGGTGTCCACCGTTCAGTCTCAGTGACAAGAGCCCTGAAGGAATAAGGAAAGGGTTTTCACATGTGAAAGTGCAGTGCCGATGGGCTCTGTGTTTGCGTGTGGGTGTGTTGTGTGTGAATGTGACGGCATGCAGTGCGTGTGGAGAGTTGTCAATGCCTGGAACACCTTGCCATTCTCAGGTAGTGGAGGCAGAAACACTTGGGCTATTCAAGTCCAGGCTAGATGCAGTACTAGATACTCTTTAGATTAGGACGTGACAAGCCTAGATGGGCTGAACGGCCCGGCCCGTTCATCATTATGTATTCTTATGCGTGCGGGTGGCAGTGTTAGCTTAATGGTTAAGGAGCTGGGCTTGTAACGCAAAGGTTGCAGGTTCGATCCCAGGTGGGGCACTGCCGTTGTACCCTTGAGCAAAGGTACTTAACCTAAATTGCTTCGGTAAGTATCCAGCTGTAAATGGAATGTAAAGAAATGTGAAAGTGTAAGTCGCTCTGGATAAGAGCGTCTGCTGAAATGCCTGTGACGTGCGCTGCAGGGCTACGAGGTCCACGCTTACGACAGCGTGACGAACTCCACCACGTGCCTGGGCAACACCACGGAGACCATCTTTAAGATCAGCAGCCTGCTGGCCGGACACAACTACACCTTCTCAGTGAAGGCGCGCTGTCTCCTCAACGGCCAGCTGTGCGGCGAGCCCGCCCTGCTGCTGTACGACACCCTGGGAGCAGGTGAGCAGGATGGAGTGCACTGTGCGTGATGTAGGGTAGAGTGCAGTGTGTGATGTAGTGCGATGTGATGCAGAGTGCAGTGTGTGTGATGTAGCGTAGAGTGCAGTGTGTGATGTAGTGTGATGTGTATATTGTGTGATGTAGCGTGTGTGAGTGTATGTGATGTGATGTGATGTGATGTGAGTGTACAGTATGATGTGAGTGGTACAGTATGTGATGTGATGTGATGTAGTGTGAGTGTATGTGATGTGATGTGTGTGACGTAGTGTGAGTGTACAGTATGTGATGTGATGTGTATGTGGTGAGTGTACAGTATGTGATGTGAGTGTACAGTATGTGATGTGATGTGTATGTGGTGAGTGTACAGTATGTGATGTGTATGTGGTGAGTGTACAGTATGTGATGTGAGTGTACAGTATGTGATGTGATGTGTATGTGACGTAGTGTGAGTGTACAGTATGTGATGTGATGTGTATGTGGTGAGTGTACAGTATGTGATGTGATGTGTATGTGGTGAGTGTACAGTATGTGATGTGATGTGTATGTGACGTAGTGTGAGTGTACAGTATGTGATGTGATGTGTATGTGGTGAGTGTACAGTATGTGATGTGAGTGTACAGTATGTGATGTGATGATGTATGTGACGTAGTGTGAGTGTACAGTATGTGATGTGATGTGTATGTGGTGAGTGTACAGTATGTGATGTGATGTGTATGTGGTGAGTGTACAGTATGTGATGTAGTGTGAGTGTACAGTATGATGTGAGTGTACAGTATGTGATGTGGTATGAGTGTATATGATGTGTATGTGATGTGATGTAGTGTGAGTGTACAGTATATGATACGTTGTGTATGCGTGCGTGCGGCTCCCTCTCCTCAGGCCCGAGCAGTAAAGGCTCGTCTCAGTCGGGGGGCTCAGGTGACATGGCGGCGGTGGTGGTGCCCGTGCTCTTCGTGCTGCTGCTGGGCCTGTGCGGCGGCTTCGTGGCGCTCTACCTGAGACACCGCCGCCTGCAGAACAGCTTCACCGCCTTCACCAACAGCCACTACAGCTCCCGCCTGGGCTCAGCCATCTTCTCCTCCGGGGACGAGCTGGGTGAGCGACCCTCCTTTTACCAGACGCCATGCGTCATCGCCCACTCCGCTAAAGGAGGTCGGCCCCCGCGCCGTGCAGCTAGCGCACTCTGACCGTCTCTCTCTCTCTCCGGCCCTCTCGCTCGCAGGTGACGACGACGAAGACGACCCGATGATCAACGGCTTCTCCGACGACGTCCCCATGGTGATAGCGTAGGGGGAGAGCACTCCGTGCGCCCGATTTCCACCCCCGTCCCCTTCCCCTTTGCCCCCCTCCTCCTTCAAACTCGCTCTCGTCCCTCCTCCTCTCCGCCCTCTCCCTCCCTCCCTCCCTCCCCCGGGGCGTGTGCCGCGGACGAGAGGAGCCCGCCGCGCGAGGAGTCCCAGGAAGAAAGCGACAGAAAAGAAAGAGATATTTTTTGAGATATTTACGATGCACTTTTTTTTTCGGAGGTGCAATAACTTATTTTTTATAATAATATACCGCGTGTACGTGGGAGGGGGGTAAAGGACTAGTGAAACTAAAGCGGCCGACTGTGAAGGAAACGGATTCGTCCCCTCGCGCGTTCTGGACCTGCATGAGAAAGACCACTCCGTTGGACCACGTTCTTCCCGCAGTAGAGCGGTTCACCCACCTAAAGCAAAAAACACCTCTGAGGGCGTACAGCAAGTGCAAAAATACACCACAACGTACAATTTTAAAGACAAAACAAAATGGCGAGACAAATTTCTGAATGCCGTGTTAAGGGGAAAGGACATTGCGGCTCTTGATGCGGTGAACTGCACAGGATTAGTGTCACTGCGGTAGCACACTGCTCCAGGCACCACACATACGAAGACAAGAAGCTAATAGACTCAGTTAGACGAATAGGCCTTGCTCTTAGCATAGCGAGGATCGATCCGAAGTCTTTTTTTAATCTTTTTTTTTAAGTACAATGAACTACAAGCAAGCGCTAACGAGCAGCTCGATTGATATATCTATGAGAGAATCCGCTTCTTGTCATCTCGAGCGGTGGCTTGGGTGTAGTCACGAGAGTTCAAAGTGTTTGTCATTTCCCAGGTGAGGATCTCTCGCAGGCTGCACGGCCGATGGTTCACCCGAGCGTGCGCGGTTTTGCGCTCGCTAAATGTAGTCCCCCCTTTCAGAAAGCGCGAGGTAGCCACCGAGCCACCTGAGGTTCATCGGGTCATGTGACACGGAGCCACTCCCGACGCTGGAGAGCGCTCGAAGGCAGTTTAACTTCCTTTTTTAAAATCCCGCGACGGCCCACTGCACACCGCCGGGTGCCACTGGGGGGGGGACCGCCCGACCGTGAAATCGACAATATCACCGGGATATTTCATTTGGGTACGGCCGGCCCCAAATTCATTCCAGGTGGTTTCAAATTCCGAAAAAAGAGCGGAAAAAAAGAAAAGGTGACATTGATGGGTCGGGAAATGAACGCGGACCCATTCCCCCCGCTCGTGGGATCAGCACACGAACGTTCGACTTAGACTCAGGGAAGGCAATCTGGGTCCGTGGAGATACTGACCCACTGCTTTCATCCGAGCAGGAGTGTGAGTCCCAGCTGTCTAATCGTGTGAGGACCAATCCCTTTTAGAGCATTCATAAGAGGTTTAGGTGGCAGTAAGCCTGTGCAGTCCGCTCTCACCTCCGAGCCACAAGCATTAACGTGTGCAAGTGTGCCAAGTTTGCAAGAAAAAATAAAAAATGTCAAAAAAAAGGAAGAGGGAGGAAAAAGCAAAAAAAATAAAAATCTAATAAAAAGCAGAGAATCGCTGTTTCCGTAAGCCCTCCTCACCACCCCCAACCTCTCGTTGTTGTTGAGATTGAAAGAAGCTATGTATATGTTTATTTTGTCAATGTTAAAGAGCCATTGTAACTGGATATTGGGGGGTTTCGTTTTTTTTCTCGGTTTGTTTCTTTAGAGATTTGCTTTATGAATGTATTTTACGATTGTGTGATTGGGCTTTGAGGCGATGTGGGAATACGTCACGTTACAACCTCCTGCCCCCCCAAGTGGTTTGGCACTGTCCCCCCCCCTCGCCCCATGGTTGGCCTGGCCGCGATGCCCCATCGCGCTCTCTGCCTCTATCACTGCAGGGCTGCTCTCTTCGTGATGATGCTCTTTGGGTACACGTGTTTCTTTTCGATCGTTTGTTTTTATCGCTCCAATGAGAATCGCAATGATAATGACGGTAATAACGGTGTCTTTCGGTATGATTTACATTTCTGTTCTTTGGTTGCTATTTTTTTCTTTACCACTTATGCCTTATGGAAGCGCACTGACTTTGTACGTATTCACACACAGACACACACACACACACACACACAGACACGTAGATGTGACGGGGATACCTACGATAAGAGGAATGGTCCGAGGACAGAACATTTCAATGGAAACATCGTTTTTGTTTTGATTGAAAAAATCTTGGCGGGCCTACTGCTGGTAAGATATATTTAGCTCAGTTGGATAGTGTCTCCATTCTGTAAATGTCCCTATTGTCCACAGTTTCACGACAGAACAGTACATATCCCACTAATTTTATGTAAGCTTAAGTAATCATCGTTTTCATTCTTGTACATTCTTGACAAATTATAGGTCTCTGTTCTGTGTAAATTTTTTAATGTTCCAGATGTGAATGATTCATTACTTTTCCTGAATTTTTGTTTCTGTAAATTTGGATGCTGAACTATTTTTATTGCACAAAATGTATTGGGACACCGCCATATTTTGAAGTTGATCTCCCCGCTTACAAGGGGTTTTAAGGGAATACAAGTTAGTGTTTCAGGAGAGGTACGGTTAAAGTATGTTTTTAAAACTGCTTATACTGAAATAAACTTGAACTTGTTTGACATTCTTTTTCTAATCTCTGTGGGGGTCGGGCAGGGTGTGGGGGTCGGGCCTGGTACAACTTTGTTTTTTTACTACGGGCTGACCGCTCGGGTCGAGTTTATCGCCCTTGTTTCAGCCTTAAGTGCTGGAGGTTTATGAGCTGCTTTTCTGCTGAGCGGTGGAGATTCTGCACACCTTGTGAGGACCAGTGTTGGGGAAGTTACTCTGAAAATGTAGATAACTAAGTTACCAATGACTCTACACTGGAAGTAGTTAAGCTACAGCAAAGCTACCATGGTAAGAAAAGTGGTTAGCTACACTAAAACTACTTTTAGAAACTAGCTAACTACATTGAAGTTACTTTATTGGATAAAAAACAGTGTACATAAATGGCCATTGCTTTACTTATTTTACTTACGTTTTTATAAATGCACCTTTAAGTGCAGGTAATTCCAAAGCACTGGGTATATACCTGGTAATTGACACATTGTAAAATGAAGTGTAATCCAATTTCTTAATTTTCAATACTGAAAATACAGTATGTACCTCCCTCTGACAATGAAGACAAAATATTTTAAGGGAACTCTTATCTGTCAGTGCAAATTATAATGTTGTACACAATTAAAACTTGTAAAATTTGTAAAAAAGTAACACTTTGATGTCATACAATAAGTAGCTTTAGATGCCTGTTCTAGGTTTCCTGTTCATTCAATTTATCACAATGATAATTATCAAAAAGAGTCAGACTCACCAGTTCATTTCACATCTAATGAGATAATTGAGCCTGACTCTCATTCATACGTTTTGTACAGTGTGGCAACAGCTGTGACTTTTATTCTGTAATATTTTACCAATTTTATTTACACATCCCCCCCCCCCCATGTACCCCTGGAGTCTGCCCACGCACCCCTGGTTGAGAAACATTGGTCTAGGCCAGCCTGCCCATGGATATAAAAACGTAGATGCCATATTCACCCTGTTCAGTTGCGTCTGCACGCCTGGCATATTGTAAGATCCGCATCTAAACAAACGCATGTGTATTGAGAGATGCAGACTTCCCCTGATCAAATCTATTGTAACTCGCTCAATTCTCAACCAATATTCGTTATAAAATATGGTTATAAAAATTTCCAAATTTCAAAAATGCAATGCCTATGCAAAAGGTTGTGCAGCATTTCTAAAATAAACCATAGCAAGGCATTATAAAATGTCCCACTTTCACCTGGAAAATGCAATCCCCATGATGATAACAAAACATAACGTTAGCTGTCAAACACTGCATGGGTGTGACAAATGTGATATTTACCATAGTCATCAAGGCTTGTTGGGATAACTTTTGGATTTATACATTATAATCTCATTTCAACACAAACACTTGTTATTTAAATATACCAATAAGACGTTGAATGACTATCAATCACATCCCCATGCAGTGGTTTGAAAACTAGCTGACTAAAATTTGATATTTAGTTGATAGTCATCATTCAATTCGTTTAAGTTGCAGTGAAATACCACATACAGTGCTTGCTTCTATGGTTCCTCCTATTTGTACAGCCAAATGCTGCACAAACTTGTGGCATTTTTGCATAGGCTAATTCCTCTTCGTACCGTGTTCACAGCCAGATTCTGTGGAAAATCGTTGAGGAAATTGTGGTTTGGAAAATTTGGAAATCATGTTACGCAGAAATAACAAGCGTTTATAACAAGCCACATTTCACGAAAATTGGTTGAGAATTAAGCGAGTTAAAAGTCTGCACCTCTCAACACAAAAATGCATTTGTTTAGACGCGGATATTGCCTTTGCCAATATAGAGGCCGTGCAGACGTATCGCTGCAACATACAGCAGCAGCCAAGGCGTATGTACGTTTTTATATCTCTGAACCTGCCGCCCTGTGTAGCTGTTCACACTGAAAGGAAATATGCTTTGATCTCCATTCATTTCAATGGAAAGATGCGCCTGCTTGCGCTTGGTGCGGGAATGGAGACTAAAGTAACTAGCTGTCACATAATTTCAAAATATTTTTATGTGCGCCCCACCAAGAGAAAATAACACCGGCCCCACTGTACACAGACGGAATCTAAACGAGTGCTCAAAGTTGGCAGTTGGGAGCCCTGCTGGCACGTTTGCTCGTTGAGAATTGCTTGTTCATATTTAATGAATGAACCAAAGCCACGTTTTGAGGACAGAAATCCCGAAACCAAAGTTCAACATTCAACTTAGCCATCCCTTTAGCTAACGTAGTTAGCCAGAGTTGCATGGTAAAACACCAGCTGAATTAGCAACCTAATGTTAGCTAGCTAGCTACTCACCTGAATATGTGTTCTCAAGTTTGAGCTTGGTGTCTTCCATGCGTTGAGAAACTTCTGCACAGAATGCACTTACCAGTGTATACTTTCTCATTTTCTTTTATTAGTTTCATGTGATAGTCATGGCCATGGTGGTTCCACCTCGTAGTCCATGATTAGCCAAGAGTATCGTTGCACGTTCTCATCAACCAAAATGAAACTGCTGAGTTGAAACCGTCACATTTGATATTTTTTGTAAAAATAAAAAATAAATATAATAATAATACTGTTACTGGGGAGATGTTAATTTGTAACTTTTTTCCACGCTACCCTGCTACTTGACGAAACAAATAATTAAACTACTTGAAAGCTACTAGATTTAGGAAGTAATTAAACTACCACACATTACTGGAAAATGTAGTTTTAAATTAGTAGTTCCGATACTTGTAATTCTGCATAGTTTCTTATGGATGCTGGGGGGGATGGCCAGTTTCAAAGATGAGAATCTTTGGCCATAAACTGCCTTTTTGTCAGTCCTAGATTTTTATCTGGAACTGAATGTATAACTTAACATAACACAACATAAATATCCCACCGCCTTTTTTTCCTCTTTTCTCCTCCCTCTAAAATTGTTGCGTTACGACCCCGTTACTTCCAAACAGTAGATCTACTGAAAGCCCAGACTGTCTTTCATCAGCTGCTAAACAAGGCTTTTTGGTGTCTCGGATTCAGTCAGCGTTAGACAGAGATAAAGAGAGTAGCAAGCATAACGTGTGGTGTGCCAGTTCCCACACAACATGCTCGCATGGTCACCTCAATGCTTATTCAAGCTTAGTTACAGAATAGACTTAGAGTAAGGTCATTGTCCAGCATTAACTGAAGTAGCAAAGCAACTGAAGTAATAATATTAATAATCTCACCCATAAATAAATCAGTTAATGAAATCATTCCACAATGAAATCATTTTTCCCATACATCTTAAAACCATACACATTCCTTTTTACACCTAAAGACCATTCCAGTCAATGCACATTGTTGTCTTACTGGCAGTCTTTGGAACTCCCAGCAATTGTGTCATTTTTTGTCCAATTGTTTGCATTTAAGACACTTTTTAATATGTTGTACATGTAGAAACTTGTGGCTGGATTCATAGAACATTTTATTGACCACTCACAAACCTCACAGATTTCAGTAGATACATTGACATCGACATGAAAAGAAAAACAGTTGGCTAGATTGTGAACATGGATTTTGGCGTTGTAAATGTGTTTTTTTTTTCTTTGTGGGGAGAGTGCTCATGGTAAAACTTGACTGTCCAGTAAATGTGTCATATTGATATATATTTGAAAAGTAACATGACCAGTTACAGTAAAATAAGTAGGCAGTAGCACTGAGGTGGACAGGAGGTGTCCGAGCAGAGGTGAAACGACACCATGGGAAGAGGGGGAATGGACAAACATCTGATGGGGAACAGAATCGAGCCCTGAGTTCAAAGGCTTTTTAGAGGAAACGGAGCTACAGCTTGTCCCAAATTCTTTTATGTTCTTCGGGCCACTTACCATAATTCCTTCTGCTTAACTGCGACCACAACAATGACCGTCTATGTGTGACCTTGGCTTTCAATATCTGTTGCATTGCTAAAATTAAAGCTCTCGAATTTCGTATAATCCTGGACTTCAAACAGCGCCATCAGCACCAAGTACACAAAGGTTCTGACAGGAGCCTTGTCCCAACTTTGCCTTTACTCCCACTTTACCTAATTTCCAACTTTTCCTCGCAGTTTCTTCCTGTCTAAATCGCCCCGTGAGGTGTTCATTGCAATATGCATGCATGCATCTGTTTCTCCTGTGCTTCTTTTTGTCTTTTGTTTTGCGCTCTTGTTTATTTTGAGTTCTCACCCATCAACCGCAGACAGTTAACCCAGACACACAGTCCAGGGATGATTCGGGGGGGGTGGGGTGAGGGGTACTTGTCATATAGCCATTTAAAGCACCATAAACTCTGCGCATTTCATGGTCAAATCCAGTGCGGTGCTCACAGCTCTAAAAGTGACCCACTGATGTGGCCCCGGTGCCCTCCCGCCACGTCTATATCCAGATCCTGACACGCGGGGCCGCCTGCACTCCCCCCCCCGCCTCGCCGTCGCTCTTGCTCGCATTTCTTCGTCGAACATAAAAAGTGCAGCTCTGAAACCAGATCGGATGTAGAGGGTGTAATCAGGGAGGGGGAGGGGGGATGTGTACTTTGGCGTTACCTGTACTGCTCCCTGGAAACGGTGAGTCGACACGTTTACCAAACAACTGCAGCTGAGAATGCTGGGAGGGCAGACGCCCTTTCCTTTAGGATAATCAGCTCTGTGATATGACAAAAGTGTAAATAATACAACACTTCATTGAACTCCATATATACTATATATATATATATGTGTGTGTGTGTATATAAGGGATAGACGAAACTAAATATATAAATATTAACTCATTATTATTATTTTGAAATAGGCTGCCCTTTGCACTCAGAACAGCTCCAATCCTTCTTGGAATGCTTGAACGCAAGCATGGAGTAGGGGTCATTCCTGGAAAGAATACTGGCACATAGTGAACGCCACTGCAGCAATCGATCCTTGTGTCCAATCCCAGTATCTTAGTCACACAAGTGTACTGTTCACCTGTGTGAGATGTCTGCATTGCTTACAGGAATACAGGAAGGGGGGGGGGCCGTCTGCAGCTGTGTAGTGCTGTGGGACAGGTCGCCCAAACTCTCCCCATCTGTGCCCCCTGTTCCCCTGGCCCAGGAAAGAAAGCCGGTTACTGTATCTTCACTTCAAATGCTGGCAGACAGTACAGAGGATGGGGCTGCTTTCTTCTGAGGGGGGTACAAAAGAAAAGAGAAATTCTTTCACTTGTTCTCTCATGCGAGAAACAACAAAGAGTTTGGACCACCACATCGTTCTCCATCATCACCCAAATTCAAACACCCACTTATGATTTTTTTTTCTGCATCAATGTTACAGTTTACGGTACACTGAAAAAGCATACCGCAGATGCTCAAACTGGCTCAAATTATTTTGTTCACTTAATGCACAATTCATAAAGGAAATTGTAATAATGATACATTTTACACACAAAGTATTTTCTAATATGATTTTTTTATATGAATACTCAGACGAGCAGTGTTGTCGCGAACGGCACATTAACCAGTTCAATGGACACACTGCTCTACTGCTTTGCTACCACTGTTGAAGATCAAAGCTGATCTGACCTAATCCTGTTAGATGTACAAAAAGCCACTTAGCCATTTAGAAGAGATTTATTTAAATAATTTAGTCAAACTGAAATGGTCATAAGAGCGGTTTCTCTGCTGCTATGACATGAACCACAACTCTTGCATGTCAACGTGTATAGCAAAGCATCATTATTCATGTTTATTGGTCTTTATCATGCTTACAGGCAGTATTCACTAATAGCGTGCTGCTGCTGCTGGGCCCCTGGGTGGCATAACGGTAAAGGCACTTGTCCGGAGCGCAAGTTGTCCGCTGCGGCCGGGGTTCGATCCCCAGCTGTGGCAGCCCTGGCCAGGTGCCCTGTTCGGGGTGGGGGGAGCGTTTGGCTGTCTAATCTTGTGAATAAATGCATTTCTAACATAACATTGTGTATTCATTTCTTCGCCAAGTTCCCTCACCACATATAGATATGGGAATACATCCAGATAGACCTGACTTCTGGACCCATTACCACTATGCCTATTTCATAAATGCCAGCCAATTAATAAAGAACAGCACAGTTACTCTGAAACGGTCATATCAGCTCTGTGACCAGTGAGGTGTTGACCCAGACATTAACGAAATAGGGAAAAAAAAGCCCCATTAATTGTGACATTTTGAAAGCTTTTGTCAGACATTATAACTGAATTATAATTGCCTAGCCATAAATAATTACTATAAATTCCAGGCGTATCACAAAATCAAACCGTTTCAGGGGAATACCGTGTCATTTAAACAATCACAAAACAAATTTTAAAAAAGTTACAAAATTTTGCCTTCTGCATTACAACAGTATATATCTTTGACTCCAAAATGTATTGGAGAGACAGTTACCTTAAAATGCTGTACATTAACAAAATGACTTAGCAATTTAGCTGTTTAAATGCATTCAGAGTTGACCGGCTCCAACGTAGTTAACCCCAGAAGCCTCGTAATCAGTAATGCGAATATACCCTGGTCTCCCAGGGAGTCACGCAGTTTCCACGCATTCTTGAAATGCCTTTAAACCACCTGCCTTTTGTGCATTTCGAAGAACTCGCACGACCCTCATCGTTTAAAAGCAATCGCTTCATTCACACACGGCAAATAACATTCAGCAAACAGCATACATATTTTATGAATAACGTACGTGTTGGATTCGCCAAAAAAGCAGATTTTATTTTTATTTTTTAAAGGCCTTTTTATTCTTTGGGCACCCTGAGGAATTTCGTGAGGAGTGTTCTCCTCCAGATGAACGAATCACAAGCGCCGCTGTGCGAGAAGAGCGAACTCAATTAGATTACAACACATGACTTAAACCGCTGATTAAAACGAGCTGACAAGTTCAATTTTTCAAAGGTTCCTCAAAATGGGAGTCACGCGAGGTCTTGGTCTGCGACGATGATCTGCGGCCATTGGACAGGGGAAGCGGCTTTCTCAAGGACTGACCTTTCACGTGCTCGTATCTAAGGTGTTTTTTTTTGCGACACTGCGATTAGTCGCATTTTTTTTGTCAATGCGACTAATGGAACTAAACAAACCAGGTTTCTTTTAGTCCTCAAATGTTCTTTCCTCTTTGACATCTCTGAGGTTCCACTCCGGCAACGTGCTGATTTTTGAGAATGACGGTCTGTGCTCTGACAAGTTCATCTGTGTGTTGCCTGCAGCTGTGTCTGGGAAATATCCCCTCGGCACCTCAATCTTCTGTTCCTCACGTGGACGCCGTTGGTCAATTTGGTGAAAACGGCCCCCAAAACTATTATTGTGCCACGTCATTTGTCTCTGTCCTCTGTCCCCATTTCGCACATAACACAAACGTCTGTGTGTGCATGCATTTAGAGACAGACATTTACGCAAGGTGATAACGGATGGGCGTGGTCAAAGCAGACCCTCGGTTGTCTCGCACGAGCTCCTTGCCAAGGCTGCTATCGGCACTTTACAGACGCTGCAGCGCCCCCTACTGGAATCAATATGATCAAACATACCGAAAGGGTTCTTTAGTGGAGACCCTGCAGGAGGGGTCGGTGAGTTGAGATGACCGCCAGCACGCTGACTACCCAGGCCACTCACTGAGTCTGACCTCGCAATGTGGGTGGGGTCAAACGTCAAGTGGCTGGCGGCTTCACAAGGTCACAGGCAGGTCAGGGGCAGTGGTCATAAACCCCCCGGCCATATCGGTCACACTTTGAAGAGCTGAACTTGATAGCCAAGTGGTGTGGGCAGTGTTACTGGCATTTGACTTGAGCCAGTATCTGATATCCCAGCTTTTTTTTCTTTTTATTTGTATGAAGGGGAAGCTATTGTAATGTTTATTGTGATTTTACAGTCCAGAGTAAAAACAAAAAGAACTATGTGGCTATTGAGAGCTTTGCGTAGAATGGGATGCAGCTGATCCCGTTCACAATGACATACGACGACCGTATTAATCAGTGATTGATACAAACAAGGGGCTTGCGCTGTAGTGTTCTATTGCAAAACATGTGAGATAAGCCGCCTTTATATCCTCAAATTACTCTGCAGCAGCTACTTCCTATTTGTTACAAATACACAAGCACACAGGCAGAGGTACAGTATTGTACACATGCACACAGAGGTACAGTATTGTACACATGCACATACACAGAGGTACAGTATTAGTACACATGCACACAGGCAGAGGTACAGTATTGTACACATGCACACAGGCAGAGGTACAGTATTGTACACATGCACATAGAGGTACAGTATTGTGCACATGAGGTACAGTATTGTACACATGCACACAAACAGAGGTACAGTATTGTACACATGCACATGCACACAGAGGTACAGTATTAGTACACAGAGGTACATGCACACAGGCAGAGGTACAGTATTGTACACATGCACATAGACAGAGGTACAGTATTGTACACATGCACATAGAGGTACAGTATTGTGCACATGCACATAGAGGTACAGTATTGTGCACATGCACACACACAGAGGTACAGTATTGTACACATGCACACAGACAGAGGTACAGTATTGTACACATGCACACAGAGGTACAGTATTGTACACATGCACACAGAGGTACAGTATTGTACACATGCACACAGACAGAGGTACAGTATTGGTACAGTATTGTACACATGCACACAGACAGAGGTACAGTATTGTACACATGCACACAGAGGTACAGTATTGTACACATGCACACAGAGGTACAGTATTGTACACATGCACACAGAGGTACAGTATTGTACACATGCACACAGAGGTACAGTATTGTGCACATGCACACAGAGGTACAGTATTGTACACATGCACACAGAGGTACAGTATTGTACACATGCACACAGAGGTACAGTATTGTACACATGCACACAGACAGAGGTACAGTATTGTACACATGCACACAGAGGTACAGTATTGTACACATGCACACAGACAGAGTACAGTATTGTGCACATGCACACAGAGGTACAGTATTGTACACATGCACACAGAGGTACAGTATTGTGCACATGCACACACAGAGGTACAGTATTGTACACATGCACACACACAGAGGTACAGTATTGTACACATGCAAGCACAGACGGTTACAGTACGTGCACATGCACACAAGCACACACACACACACACACACACACACACACACATGTATGTACACATGCACACAGACAGAGGTACAGTCTCTCAGTATTGTACACATGCAAGCATGTACAGTACGCACATGCACACTACAGTATGTGCACTCACACACACATGGTACAATATGTGAAAACCCACACAAGGCACACATGCACAGATGCTACCGGTATCTCAACCTTTTCAATGAAATTACTTTCCAATTCACTTCAACTCCACTCACAGATAACATATTAATTGTGTCTGAAGGGGTTACACTGTCCTAGTGCTTTGAAGACTCTTATTGGATGATCAGCCTGGTCTTCTCAACCAATGAGGGGTGGCTGTACTTTTTCTCTCCTAGCAACAAGGCTCCCTCGCTGCGCAGTGCTGCTAGCAAACTGACACCCAGAATATTACATCAGGAATAATGGCAGCCTAACAGCTCTGTGGTGGGGGGGGGAGGAATGAGTTTTGTTGCTAGCTGCTTTACCTTTTCTTTCTCCCTGTCTTTCGTTCCTGGCAGCATCTTCTCGAGTGTGAAAATACATTTTGGAGCTCTGATTTCAGTGTATCGTGGGCACCGCACTTTATTTTTGGTATCAGAGGCACAGTGTTTGCACTATGTGATTATGGCTGACCTCAATGACTCAGTATTCTTGAGCGCGTTTGTAATGTCACAAGACATTTTTTTTTAGCCGTTCACAAATCCTCAGGAACACAGAATTGCCTGTGTAATTACACAACGATAGCGTGATTAAAACAAACACATAGCACCCATGCGAAAATACTCAAAGGTACCTCATGTGTGGGGAAATACCTGGATCGTTTTCCCGGATCTCAGAGCCCGCTCAGAGCGCACGCTTGATCGTGCTCACGGTGCGACTGTCTTCTTCCTCACCTTAACAGACCCTGAGAAAATGACGAGCATTGTGAAGCCTCTGACAGGGCTGAGCTTGTGGACAGAACACCAAGCGGCAGAACTTACCAGGTGCACGGACCTTTTCCTGCACACACCTTTTTCATCATTTCTGAATATTCAGCTTAATCACTGTTGGCGTTAATAGTAAAATTTCACCTAGCAGTTTAGCACAAAAACAGATGGTTAGTTACTTAGCTACCACACTATTTAAAGCTTGGGATGTCCAGCTCAAAATGTTTGTTTCCTCCATGAGAGAGAGAGAGAGAGAGAGAGAAAGAGAGACGATGCCTCTTTGTTTTCACACAAAACGTTTCCCAAAGCAAAACCTACCAAGTTCCCCGGTCGAGTGAACCAAACGGCCTCCTCTAATGTGGTCTGCGTTTGTCTGGTTTCACTTCGTTTCCGATCAATCAAAACTTTGACGTGGGGCCATTCCGCCTCCCAAATAAACCGCACTACACACAGTGCGGAGCAAACCCCTAGCATGAACGGCGTCCTGACTGTACTGTATACACTGGCGTGACTTAGTGCGCTCAGTGTGTATACTCCTGTGGCACATTGCTTATTTTCTCGCATCTTGATGGATACCGAACATAGGCATTTTAATTCCGGAGCCCTATCAACACGTAGCGCCGCCTGTTTGAAGGTCACCGCGGTGTTCATGCAGTAAATGTCGGGCTTGGCCAACATCTGGATGTCACAGTGCCTCCCTTTGGTTTCATCCATCCGGAGGAAAGGAACCCCCCCGCACGGTTCCGTACGAGCTGCTCAACAATGTGCGCAGTGTTGGACGGGAGCGGCGGCCGGCAGGGCCTCGGAAGAGGGAAGAGCGCGCCATTGTCCCACGGACAGAAAACGGACGTTCACAAACGTGCACGGCACAGAGAGGCCTGACGTCTCACGGCCCGGGGACAGCTGGCCCTTGTGGCTCCCCCAGTGTGAAATGGAGACCACGCCCACAGAGGGGAGCGCTTCTTAGCCCCCACCGTAAAGGCTCTGAGATGTGAAGCCACGTGAGACCCGTGGGTCCGTAGCACGGCATCTAGGGCGGGGCTGGTGCACCCGGCCCGCCCGACCACTGCGCTCTGCTGCCTCCAGGCGATTGGTTACTCCCTCATGCCGAGTGACCAATGGCCGCTCGTCCCGGTGATGACTCTTAACTCGCCACTGACGTCAGGACAGCCGAATCGCTGCCTGTCTTCCACCGCAGGCTGGAAACTCACCTCTTTAGACCGCGCCTCGGACCTTAAATCACCCATCCCTTTATTTATTGAAATAAAAAAAATCTGTTGCACTCATTGTTAATTTCCTTTGTAATTAGCACTTGCGTTGTTTATGTGGCGAACTTGAAGAATGATGTGCTTAGACATTGTAGCATCAAGTGGTTGTTCATTTGCGTGAACTGAATGCACTTTCTGTGATTGGCTTTGGATCTGCTAAATGATTGTGTTGTATTGTGTTGTGTTTTGTTGCTTTAGCTGGGTACGCCACCCGAGAGCCTTCGTTGAATTTACTGACAGTTCAAATCACAGTCTTAAATTCATCATTTGGAATTTGTTCACTGTGTTGCTGTTAGCCGTTAACCACATATCGTAAATCACTATTTATGCTCAAAATGGCTATGTGTATTCACATGCTCAATAATTAATAGGAAAGAGAGTATTCTACCTTTTGTGCCTTTTAATATTTTATTGTGTGTTCTTCAAAGTGATTTGAAGTAAGCTGCATGTTGTATTCTCCTCGTACTGATATCTGGAGTGCACGGGCAATAAAATTAATTGTACTGTCGTGCTAGTGGTGCCGGTATAGCTTGTGTAGTGCTTGAATAATTCATAGTGCTAGTAGATTCAACAGATATTTATGAAGACATTACAGATAATACAGACATTTACCTTTGATTCTCTCCATGTGTCGCATCAAATATTCAGGCCACAGGGATGGAGATGGCGTGAGGGCTGTCTACTCTCTGTGTTGCTGTAATGTTTCAGTTAAAATATATATATATTAAAGGGGTTTTCTCATGAAAATCAACAATTTTCAGTTATTATGTTCAATAAAAATACATGGAAAGCAGAAGAACAACAGCCCATTTCCTTATGAATACTGTCTTGTGTCCTCCAAACCTGGCATGGGGCAGAAAAAGAGAAACCATTAAGATCATTCATTAATAAGGCCATAACATTATTTTTTATTCTCATATGTTTTTACTCTACTGGAAGAGACCTTGTTTTATATCTATTGTTAGTAGACAAACTGTAGCACCGTGGCTTAGATAGATGGTAACAAACACTGGGATTTTCAGGCTCAGAAAGACTAAGGCACATGCAGTACTGTCCTATTAGCACTGCTGTTATATCAGCAGTGCTGCCCTATCAGGAGTGCTGTCCTATTGGTAGTGCTGTTCTATCAGGAGTGCTGTCCTATTGGTAGTGCTGTCCAATCAGCAGTGCTGTTCTATCAGGAGTGCTGTCCAATCAGCAGTGCTGTCCTATCAGGAGTGTTGTTCTATCAGCAATGCTGTCCTATTGGTAGTGCTGTCCAATCAGCAGTTCTGTCCTATCAGTAGTGCTGTTCTATCAGTAGGACTGTTCTATCAGCAATGCTGTTCTATCAGCAGTGCTGTCCTATTGGTAGTGCTGTCCAATCAGCAGTTCTGTCCTATCAGTAGTGCTGTTCTATCAGTAGGACTGTTCTATCAGCAATGCTGTTCTATCAGGTGTGCTGTCCCATTGGTAGTGCTGTCCAATCAGCAGTTCTGTCCTATCAGTAGTGCTGTTCTATCAGTAGGACTGTTCTATCAGCAATGCTGTTCTATCAGGTGTGCTGACCCATTGGTAGTGCTGTCCAATCAGCAGTTCTGTCTTATCAGCAGTGCTGTTCTATGAGTAGTGCTGTTCTATCAGGAGTGCTGTTCTGCCAGTACCCTAACAACAGGAGAGGAGAGGGAGCTTTCGCTTTGTGCCTCCCAGCCCCTGGCTCGCCTCTGCTCCAGACCTGCCATTAATATCCATCGCAAAATCTGCTTATTTTTAGACACCATCAACACTTGCAGGCCGAGGGATGTGGCTACCGCAACCCACACAAGAGAGAGAGAGAGCGCACACCTGCGCCCATCCTGCTCCCTGACCCTGGGGCCTGCGCTGGGCCCAGTGCTGTACTGGGGTAGCCGTAGCACAGGCCCACAGCAGAGCCCAGCAAGGCAGCTCTGGCCCTGTGCCCACAGCAGTGCCCAGCAAAGCAGCTCCACTGTGGGGCTCTGTGCAGACAGCCTTTCACTGCACCAACATTAGCAGTGCTATGACACCATTACATTACATTACATTACAGGCTGATCCCTTGACTGTCTGGTATGCTAGGACCAATCACCATGCTGATCAAACATGCTGAAAGATATGTCTTTAAAAAATGTATATATATATATATTATATAAATGTATTTACATGACAACAGACAACAATAATAAAATTTAAAAATTTAAAAAATTTAAAATTTGACAAGACAATGGCAATGCAGACCTCAAAACAGGCAGATATGTATATGAAAATGAAAACATTGGTGGTTTTATCATGTAAATAAACATATAGATAAGTGAATAAATTAGATTTTAGGTTAAATCATTCATGTCGTTTTGTAATTTTCCGTGGCTTAGTGCATCATTATTTCTTATCTTAGTTTTAAAATGTTTTACTTACAGACATTTATAGCATACTGTACAATAGGGACATCCATACAATGTAGTAATTATATACATATATCCCCACACATTGTGCATATTATATATATATATATATATAGTAGATTCCATTTTTATTCACACCCTTGATAAAGATGAAAAAAGAGATCGTATAAAATAAACTATATAAGTAATGAGGTATATTTTATGTTCAAAAAATGCAGAAAATTCCAGGGGCTGGCGGATAGCGGTCTAATGCACCCGTATTTGGCTGGTCCTGTACAAGTGTGAGCTGCCTATCAGGGACGCGGTTCGAAACCTGGCTCTGGCCATTAGTCCTGATCGGGGATGACATTTGGCTGACCACTCCTGAGGGAGGGGGAGGGTGGTCGGCACAAACTCACTGTGAAGCACGTAAGGGTGCCTCCAGGAAAGGGGTCGGTGAGTTCTGTCTCGAAGGAGGCGGATCATTGCCGGCCTCAGAGAGTACCTTTCCCCGTAGAGATGGGTGGCGATTTTGTGGTGGAGGATTAATTGAAATAAATACACGGTATAATTTGCTTCCAAATTGGGGAGAAAAACTGGGAAAAATCTGAAACAAAATGTATATAATAATTTTAAAAAATTGAATTAATTAATTAATACTAATACAATTGTTCAGAATTTTTTTTTGTTTTATTAATATTTGTTTTCCAGAAAACATCTGGATCACAATTATTCACACCCCTAACTATTCTTTTAAATTTAATCCAACAAAAACAAATCTTCAAAAAAACGTATTTAAAGTTTAATGGAAGGTTATGGAACTATACAGTGGACTACAATGGTTTCCTGTTTCCCCTAGGGTGTAAAAACACACGTTTGAAATACTGTGGTCAGCCATCATAATGGTGAAAGGCAAAGAACTCCCTGAAAGCATCAGACAAAAGGTTATTGACCTCTACAGATCAGGAGCTGTAGAGGTCAATAACGTTTTTGAGATGGCTACAAAAAAATAGATAAAAAGTTAGATACCACTTTCCACTGTTGTGCCAATTATTATGAAGTTTAAGGCCACTAGAACAATGGTTAACCTGCCAGGTAGAGGATGTAAGACTATCTTTCCCCCACGTGTAGTTGGATGGATGGTTCGAGAGGGAAGTCCAAGGGGAACAGTTCAAGATCTCCAAAACAATCTGGCATCTTGGGGTTACAAGGTGTCTAAAGCTACCATTCGACGACGCCTACATGACAATGGCATTTATGGCAGAGTTGCAAGACAATTCACCAAAAAAGGCATCTTGAATCTGAAACCAAACTACATCTGAACTACAATTGGAACTGTGTCTTGTGGTCAGATGAAACAAAAATTTAGCTTTTTGGACATGCACATCAGCATTATGTTTGGCGTCCAAAGAATGCAAGTAATGTTGAAAAGCACCTCATGCCTAAGGTGAAACATGGTGGTGGATCTATAATGCTTTGGGGTTGTTTTGCATCCACAGGCCCTTACTAAAATAGATGGAATCACAAACTCCAGCATGTACCAAGACATTTTGTCCAAAAACCTTTTTCCCTCTGCCAGGAAGCTACACCTTGGCTGCAGATGGACCTTCCAACAAGACAACAATCCCAAACATACATCCAAATCAACTAAGAAATGGTTGATAGAGCACAAGATCAATGTCCTGACGTGGCCATCTCAATTGTTCAATCCAATTGAACATTTGTGGTTTGAACTAAAAAAAACCTCCTGCATGGAGGAATGGTTGAAGATCCCTCCAAGAAGTTCCATAACCTCGTACGACACTGCAGAAGGTGACTACTTGCTGTTGGAATGGCTAAGGGAGGAACCACAAAGTACTGATAACAAGGGTGTGAATATTTGTGATTCTTGGTTTTTCTGGGAAATTTCTTTAATTTGTGAACCGTTTGATTGTGGTTCGTACCAATGCATTATTATTAAAGAATATATTTTTCTGCATTTTGTGAACTATAACTATTCTCATTACTTAAATAGTTCATTTTATACAATCTCTTTTGTTCACATTTATCAAGGGTGTGAATAAAAACTGAGTCTATTGTGTATATATATATATATAATAATTTTGGGGGATGTGCAACAGGGATAGCTTATTCATTTTGGTGATGTGTGTAGAGTAACAAATGCACAATTTCAGTGATTCTTAAACACCTTAAAAAACACCTTAAAAATTATTTTAATTTCCTGTTGTATTTCCAGCCTCGTAGAGTGACTGAATATAACGAAGTGAACGCCGTTGAAAGGACAATGAGACGCAGCTGAAAATATATCGTTTGCATAAAATCAATTACAATTGCGTTAAGACTCACGGAAATCAAAATGCACAATGAAATGTGCCATTCAGCCTGCCTTAGGGAGCAAGCAAACAATGAAAGGCTCGTCAACGAAAGGAACCTCTATATCAACCTTCGATTTTGAAAAGGAGAACCTTAAATATTTGCTATAACGATGCCTTCTGATTAGTATGCTCAAGGACTAAACTGAGGCAAAAATGGGCATAGTTCCAATCCTAATAGTTCCGTTTGTGAAATATGCCAGTTGCTGCCACTGGATGTCATCATTTTCTGCAGTTCAAACGGTATAATTCCTTACTGCTTGCTCATACCACAGTCATTTCCCATTGTTTGCTTTCGTTTCACAGAAATATTCTTTAATGAATACCCATCTGTGACGGATCTCTTGGGGCGACAACAGTAGAACCCAGACACACTTCAGTTTGTAAAACGTGTTTGTCGGGAGCCTATTTTCAATTTTGTGTGCTACCGAACTCAATTAAAATGTTAACGGTTAACCAATTTGCACTTTTCTTTTCCAAAGATGATACTTTACTTTGTAATGTTTTCCAAAAATATGAAAACCCATCTAGAATAGGAAGCAGGATCCCTGTTATCAAGCATCTATGTACTGCAGTAAATATACTGCCCGGTAGCAGCAGAGACACGTACAGCAATCATTTGAACAGAATTTCAGGTGAAGGGAATATATAACACTTCTTATAGTGTTGTCCTAATACTCAGTTTGAATCCTTCTGATGTGGATTCTTAATTTTTTTTATGTCATTTTCTTTTATGACATTTTATCTTACCCTAAATGTATTCTGCCCTGGCCGCAGGTTTATATTTACTTTTTTTTTGGCCTGTGTTTTGAGAACAATTTTCTTATATGGAAATAAATAGTGATGGAAATATAGAAAATACTTTATATGGCATTTGTAATTGAGCAGAAATGTATATAATATTTGTTTTAGCAATTAAACATGTAAATGTACCTTCCCTTTGTTTACAACTTAAGGCAGCCTTATTTGAATATACTTGACTTGACTTTAATTCACTTAACATAGCAATTAAATTAACATTAACAACATGAACAAAACATTCAACAGTATGTTCAGCTGACCAATTATTTGTTCATTAATTCCTTTACACATAAATAACACAGCCATTTACAGTAGTTATAAAGTGGCTAGCACCTATACAAGAGTGCACGTTATTGTAAGTAGATAATTTGTAAGTCTAAAATTAGTAAATATAAGTAAATCTAAAATGAATAAGTAAGTCTAAAATTATGATTAAAGGCCAAGAATGTGGGAGAATCAACTGCAGTTTTATTTCTTGTTTTGAGAGAGAGAGAGAGAGAGAGAGAGGAGAAAGGAGAAAGCAGCTGAAAGAGGCTGACTTTCAGACAGAAAACGAGTGAACGCGGTAACTAAGGGCTTTACCCAAGCACACAATAGCAAACACACAAAGTTACCTTGCTCCCCACCACCACACACGTACAGGATAAAAGAAGCGCGGTCGTAGGGCGGGCAGAAATGGCCGTCTCCAGAGAGAGACGCACGTGCTGCGCTGAACTGAGCCTGCAAGCCTGCCTCCTGACCAGCAGGGCCCTGGGGCACAGGGTCTGGACTCAGCCCTGCCTGTCTCCACACAGCTCCACGCAGCTCACAGTCCCACCACACCAGCGGGTTTCTCCACGCTCCTCTCTCAAACCCACCCTACCATTCACCTGAAGCAGACCGCTTTTTCTTTCCCTAACCAGACATTTTCTCTTTATCCTCGTTTATGTTGTTCGTATTCCTTCCGCTTACAGTATTTCACATCATAGTGGCCTTCTCTCTTGTTACCAGCGCCCTATCGACTGTGTTCTCTCAATTATCCTCCCTGTGCAGTTTGCACCTCTGGCCAGCTTGTCAGAATACTCAAATACAGACATCTTTCTGCTTCCATTCACACTATGTTGAAATCAGAAAATGCCCCTCAGGGAGGCTCAGGGGTGTGTGTGTGTGTGTGGGGGGGGGGGGGGTGAGGGAGAGGCATACATTTTAGGAAAAAACTGTCTGGAGTCTGTGCCACATGACCCTGCGCCAGCTTCCGATGTCAAGTCTATGGGGAAAAAAAGAACACAGAAATATATAATTATTATAATTTTTTAATCTGTCACCGTATCCAGTTTGAGAACGGACGCTGACACTCCGGTCCTTCCTGCTCTCCGATTAAGATCTGCTGCTGATTGAGGTCGGCGCAGTATTGGCAAACCTATCACCGACGGCAAAGCGGTGGTGTCCAGCTCCCTCTCGGCAGGGAAGGAGAGAGATAAATATAGAGTGCCCTGACACTCTCAGACCGGCCCACAGAGAGGGGCCCCCGGATCAATAAAGCCCAAACAAGCCCTTTCTTCTCCAGGGCGCCTGATACCATCAGCCTCTCTTGTTCTGAGACCGAGCCTACAGCCTCACTGTCCCACCTCGCACAACAGGATACATTCTTCTGAAGAAAAAACAAAAACCTTTCTGTGTAATCAACACCTTAAACACAGAGTCCACCCTGTCAGGGGGTCACATTCTGCGCGCTGAGAATACAGTCCACTCACAGAACTGTTATGCCAGTGCTAGCGTCGCACATTCCTTTTTGTCAAGAGCGTTGGCCTCCATAACGGGCCTCAAACAATTATGCTTGCCCGGTTACGTAATTAGCTCGTTTCTGCCCCGTTTCCCTTCAACGTGATAACACGAGGTCTAATGTTAGCCTGGATTCGTCTATTTTGGGGCCCAGGACCTTGGGCCCTGGAGAAGTGAGACGGTGACTCTTTTTTTTGTAAAGTCCATACATCAACGCTAAACCCGTTCCCTGCCAGACCTAAGCCCCCTGCTCGCATTCTGACATCCAGCCCATGCGCTGCACGACGGACACGTTCTGATCGCTTGTTGTTCGGGCAACGGCGGAATCCCCGGAGCAATCCCCGAAATATTAAATTAGCCGCAGGGACGGAGTCTCCGAGAATGGAAAGAGACCAGGGGGACGCCCGGGCAGGTTTGGGAGGGCCGTGTGCGGGGGCTCTGCAGTGGCAGGGAAATGGCCGACCGTGTGTGTCTCTGAAGAAGCCGGTCACCTCAGATGGGGGAGGAGGAGGGGGGAGGCTATATGAGCGATTGCTCTCGCATCCCATATGTTTCAATTAGCACAGCAGCCTGAATGGGCCTCTGTCCTTTGTGACCATATTTGTAACCTCAGCGCTTAAGTTGCCGGCCAGACAGTGAACAAGCTCAGTCACACGCAAAGACAGGCCAATGCATTCATCCTGGAATGTGCACATAGCAGCATGGCATTCTGGCTGAGGGAGGGAGGGATGGGGGGTAACCGTCTCCTCTTTGTTACACAGACCTTGGCGATTGGCGGAGAGGGTCTGCGCACGGCACACCTGATACCGCCTCACTGTTAATCAGCCCTTTCCTGTAGCAAGGCTCAGACAGAGTTTGTTTCTTTTTCTCTTTCTTTCTCTCCTGGCTACAGAGATCATGTTGCAACCTCGCTGCTGGGCCCCCCCACACACCCCCCCCCCCCTCTCGCGCCCCCTTCCCCTTCTCCGGGTCCGTGCTGCTGTCCCGCGCTATTAGCGCGCTCTGTCCACACTCTTCTGCAGAGAGGCGACTGCCCCAGATGCTCAAGATGGCCCCCTGCGAGTTCACAGTTCACTGTCAGCTCTGTGCCCCGGGGCGTGCGTCCGACCGCTGCCGCAACGCCCCCTGGAACACGGCTGCCCACGGAGGGGGTGTAAAGGCCCTGGGGCGCGTCACGAGGGAGGGCAGGGGGCAGGCGGGTGGGGGGGTCATACCCTAGGATGTTTCCCTGAAAACGATCAGAGATGCCGACACGGTCGATGAGCCTGATCCACGCATCCAGACACGTTGCACTGGCACAAGTTCGGCAGCGCTCCCGTTGCTCATGTGGCGCACTTGACGAATGATGCGCTCAGACATTACAGCATCAAGTGGTTGTTCATCCGCTCGAGATGAACGCACTTTCTGTAGGTCGCCTTGGACAAAAGCGACTTTAGCGTCTGCTATTGCATCGTATTGTATTGCGGAAGAAAAGAAAATCTTCAGCCGGGCACCTCTGTAGAACGGGTCTGACACTGACGGTAGTCCAAGGACCCGGACAGTCAAAGCCATGGACGTGGGCGAGAGAGAGAGAGAGAGAGAGAGAGGGGGGAGGGGAGGCAGCACTGAGACACTCCTCTTCCCTCGTACCGGCGGCGGCGAAGCCTCGGCCTGGGACAGCTCCCGTCCCGAACGCGGACAATTCATCCTTCCTTTGCTCTTCGGCGGGCGACAGAGCTGATAGCATCTGACGGAGGAGGGATGAGCTGCGCTGCGATCCCAGCGATGGTTCCCGGCCGCGGTGGGAACTAGGGGAGGCACAATAACAGAGTCACCTGCTGCTCTGCGCCGGGCCTCGCGCCAGCGGTATAAGGTAGTGCTGGGGAAGGCCAGGTGTTCCTGTATTCTCATCCTCAATGTCACAGGCAATGTATGGGGACAAAGGGTTGCATTGTGGGCCCGGTCGGAGGGCCAGGAGTGGGGGATAGTTTTACAGTGAAGCCCGCGTTCGCGCCAAGGCTCCCCCTCTCTCCAGCACAACAGATGCTGTGTTCTTTTCCCCCCGCGCCCAGCCTCGCCTCCACCCACTTCTCATTCTCTCTCTCTCTCTCTCGCTCTCTCTCTCTCTCTCTCCTTGCCTTTTCTTTTTTCGGCCAGCGCAGGTAACATGTGAGGCTTGCATTTAGGACACAGATGAGAGGGACAGATAGTTGACTGTTCGGGGAAAAAAAGGGCTAGCCAGGCCTAATCTTGGCCTTTCATCTCCCCCGTCTCGGCACGAGAGAAAAAACAAAAAAAACAGAAAGGACGCGCGGAATAGCCACGGAATGACGAAGCGTCCATCCATCCCGTCCCCCCGCCCGTCAGCCCGCCCGCCACAGCGAGCCCCTGCTCCCGACACGCTGGCGCGCAGGAACCCCCGCTGGAACGCCAGCTGGGCTCGCCGTCGCAGGTGTCTTGGTGTCTGCTCAACCACAATGAGATCATGCTGCGTTCACAGAGGACCTACCAGTTGTACCGGTTTACAGTTATGGGGATGATCTGGGCCCGGTCACATGATACGACATGCGATTCAGCAGTCTTCCTCTATGGGATCTGCAGAGGCACAGGTGGTCTCGGGAGGTGGAGAGAGCTATACCTCACGCCTATATCCACTATTTGGCCCGGTACAGTGCATTACTAATGCCACAATAATGGGGTTTCTTTTTCATGTAGTAAGGTGTGTCCTGACTACGCAACACCCTTTCACTATTAGAGACAGAGATAGAGATCAGAATGCAGGTGTTTACTGTACGTGTAACAACAGTGAGATGTGACACAAATTGCATAGGCACAGACATGTGTCCAACACACACACATACACAGGCACGCACGCACGCATGTACGCATGTACGCACGTACGCAAGCACACACCCACAAACACACATCCACCCACACACACACACACACACACACAAACACGCGCACACGCATCCACCCACACAAACGTACACTTTCTGATTTCCTACTGGTCCTTGTGTGTGCTCTTATAAATAACTAAATAAGCAATAAAAAGCGATACTTGGCACATCTGAGTGACAGTGAGCTAAAGGCAGGGGGCAGAGTGGCTGCCACTCCGACAGTCAGACGACACCGTAAATCTGGAGGAAACCGGGGAGGAGTTTCACTGCAACGCACGGCAAAGCATCAGTGCATCCCACTGCCGACTGGAGGGTCAGAACGCTTGAGTTACAGTGAGGCGACCGATAGAGGAAATCAGCTGAAAGGGACGACATGCTCTGCGGCCCTCACTGAAATAGCCTCATTTGTATTTCTGTCACTCCCAGTTCCATTGTATTCATATGCTCTCTACTGTATATTATATGAAAAGATTAAAATAAAAATATATAAAAAATTGCAACAAAATCGATCACTTAAATGAAATCGATCGCTTAAATGAAAGGGAAACGAAAAGGTGAATTTCTCTCACGTACTCGTGTTTTGCGGAGGGTCAACGGGGCTGTGGCGACGTTGTCGCAGGAATGCGAGCAGCCTTCTGGATGAAACCTGAGAAAGATGGCACTGCAGTGGTAATGAGGGCCTCGCCCAGGCGCGCCGACAAACAGCCCGTCTTTCCAAAAGTGACAAGTCATCAGAAAGCAGCGCGGCGGCGCAGCGTGCCTCAGAGCCGCTCTCCTCGGCCTCGCGCCCGCTATCCCCCGAGCGCCCGCTATCCCAGCATCCACTGCTGCAGGAGCACCACAGAGTCACTCGAGCAGCAAACAATGGCGCCTGAAAATAACCCATTCGGGTTTGTGAGTAAAAACTATGCTGTTCAGATACATTCTAACTTTCCGAATGCCAAATGTGTAAACAAACATATTGTAGCGTATGTAGTCTATCCTTCAGATTCTTATATTTCAGCATTTGTGCTATTGTAGAGCCACATGATCTCAAAATAATAATAAAAATATTTCTCTAAAGTTTGAAAGGAAATGCCAATAAAATTAATTGTATGTAGTTTTAATTATTTATACTTTAATAAAAGTATTTATTGGATTTTAGTTTTAGTATCGCTTGAATACTTACTTCCAAGAGGCCCCAAAAACCTGCTGCAGATGCACAGCCAATAACAGAACACAACTCCAGTACAGCATATTGACTTTTGAAAAAAATAAGGCACCCACAAAAAACCTTGAGCAGTAAAGTACATTAGTACTTATCTAATCTCTTCAATACAACATTCTCACAAATACTGCACTTATTATTATTTTCTTTTTACAAATATCAAAAATACATTCCTTGTCATTGATTGAGTATTTTAGCCTATATTTATAACATGTAACATGTAACGGTTCTGTAAGGGACACAGGTCCCTGTAATTATATCTAGACTTTGTCCTGGTTTCCAGGCAGCAGGCACGGCTTGGGTGGCTCACCACAGCGCTGAGTGAGATTCCAGGAGAAAACAAGGACAAAGCGCTCAGACAAAGAGCACCAGAACATTCATAAACAAAAAACCTGGAGAGCGCGCAGGAAGCAAAGACCTGTCTAAAACAGCTATTACATGACATGGACCTTTTTAGATGATTTGCTTTGTGACTAAAGGAAAGATTTGGGGTCGGAGGGAGGGAGGGGGAGAGGGGAAGGGATGCGAGGGGGAGTTAGATAATTAACCGTCCACATAACCGTGTCATCTCTCCATTGTCTGTTTAGTTAGTCTGAAAGGAACAGTTGGGGGAAGAAAAAAAACGGAAATGCTAATTTAGTCTTGCGTCATTCAAACGCTTTTTTTTTTCTTTCCGATTTTGGGAGCAGTTCCCCTCTGACTTTATTCATAGATTTTTTTCTTCCCTCGTCCCGCAAACCAACTGAACCCGACACGGTCCGGACCCACACGAGCCGGACCCACCGGTCTCTTCCGTCGCCCCTGGCAGCCCGGTGGCCTTTCCAGAGGAATTCTGACGGTGGTTTTTTTAATATTCCACGCTGCTCTGCGCCTTCAGATTTCACGCTGCAACATTAACGCGAGCTGACACCGGGGGATTAGACGCAGACAGCTGGAATGCCGGGGCCTTTTGTGCAGCGTGGACCTCAGCCAAAAAAAGCCTTCGGTCGGAGGCCAAGAGAGACCTGGGAAAAGAAAAAAAAGAACCCAAAAAAAAAAAAAAAAGACTACTCCTTGGAAATAAACAGAAGACAGGAAGGGAGGACAGTGCCCCCGGTGGACGCAGGTCTTCAATGCAGCGCTTTTTTTTTAACCCTCGGCCCTTCCTGTCGCCGTGCGGGTAAAACACTGGACTGGATCCGAGGGCAGGTCCTTATCAATATTCATCGACGGCGAGACTGCTTCTGATTCGATCACTACCAGCGCGTGCACAGTCGCCGCTACCGCCAATAAGCCAGAGGCTCCAGGATCAAGGTGCCCCGCCCGCCTGCTCGTGAAAGCATCGGCCCGCGCTGGAGCTCTTTATCCGCGATGGGAAGGAATGCCGAGCGCCGTGCCCGACTTGGCGGAAAGCGAGCCCCGTAACGGCACAGCGCGGGTGTGCGCAGAAGGCGACTCCATGCTCGGGACACGTGGAAACCGGGACCTGCACCACCGGCAAAAACAAAAAACGAGGACAACATCAGCCTGGCAATCCGGCCCGCATCAACCGCAAGGAACAGCGTGAAATCTGTTCTAATTACCCCTTCCCCAAATTGACCTCTGTGTTTTTCCATGCCGCCGCTGAGAACACTGCCCAGGCGCTGCGTCTGAAACCCTTTTCCTCTCTCGCTCAGCCTCCCCACTGCGCCGTAGACCTGCCATTCACCGGGCGCACTTCAAACACGGCCACACACATATTATTGCGCGCTCATAATTTCAGAGTACAATGCACTGTGTTGCCTGTGCGTACAGTACACTACACATTACGAGCAATAATTGTACTTGACAGGTCATTGAGAAAACGGCAGATGATTTTTTTTTTCTTGCTGCTGGCGGCACGCTGGGCTTGAAGTGTGTGACTTTCCTCTAATTCAGTCAATGATGAAATGTCAAATGACAAATGGCTACAATACTACAACAGGCTAAATACTACAACAGGAATGCACTATGATAAATACTATATATTTATACAGTACCAGTCAAAAATGTGAGTACACCTGCTGGAAACTAGGTTTATCCCATAATTGACAATGTTTTACACTATATACATTTCTGTAAATACTTGAAAATTACAAAAATCACATGTAACATTAATGAAAGGAACATCAAAGCAATGTTCAAGAAAATGAATTGAAAATTGAATCTTGGATTCCTCAAAATAGCCACCCTTTGCCTTCATAACAGCCTCACAAGCACGGGCCGTTCGGTTAATAAGTGTCAGCAGGAAATCACCTGACTTGCTGTGTGCACGTCTTCCCAGCTCTCCTGCAGCGATTCCCAGAGACACTCATCGGTTGCTTTGCTTTGACTCTTCTGTCCAGTTCATCCCATACAAGTTCTATGTGATTGAGGTCTGGACACTGGGCAGGCCAGGTCATTAGTTTGAGTTGTCCTTCACGTTCCTCCTTTACCAGATCTTCAAGGTGTGTTTTAGGTTGTTATCTTGCTGAAGAATGAAGGAGTGCCTAATTAGCTGTGATCCAGATGGAAAGTGTACTCAAACTTTTGACTGGTACTGTATATATATATATACATATATATATAGATATAGATATAGAGAGAGAGAGGCTGTATATTAAACAGAAGTTTTAATTTTAAGGGAAGGCACAGGATCCTATGTTATTTGTAACTTCCCATGATCCTATGTTATTTGTAACTTCTACTGTTGCTAGGACAAGTATTTAAATAAAGACTTAAGAGTCAATCTTATCACGTCATGGCAGATGGTAAAAAAAGAAATAATGATGGACTGCATTCATATCAGGGGTGTCCGGTCTTATCCAGGATGGGCCAGTGTGGGGGTGCAGGCTTTTGTTCTAGCCCGGCACTAAAACACCTGATTCATACTGTATGTTTCGACTGTTCAACGTCAACTGTTGATCGAAGACCACGATTGGTCGATTAGTCGGTTAGCCTGTTAGCCTGTTATTTGAACCAGGTGCTTTATCTCTGCTTTGGATAAGATTGGACACCCCTGATTTGTAGAGTGCATTTCACCTCAAAGCACTTCACAATGAAGAGGGGGGTACTCACATCAGCCACAAAGAATACAAAGAAAGGACATTGCCAAAGAGCATGACTTTGCTAAAAAAATAACTCTGTGGAATTATTTTATTCACACAAGTTTCAAGTTCAAAACGGCTTGTTTGGATAAAAATGATATCTCGGCTGATTTTGTAAGCGTCTGACCACATGAAACGAAGATCAGCTCAGCTTTTTCTGATAGGACTGATGTCTGATGAACATACTCTCTCGTCAGTCAGACACCTACATCTTACGATTTTAGGCATTTAACAGACTATCCAGAGCGACTTACACAGCTCGTCCTCCCAGTGGTGCACGTAGAACAGGTCTATAGAGTAGGACTGCGAGTACTGGCCTTCAACCACATGACTCTTGGGGGGGAAAAGGAACAACAGCCAAATATATTACAGCACCTACATTTTAGGCATTTAGCAGACGCTCTTATCCAGAGCGACTTACACAGTTTACATTTCTTTACATGCAATCCATTTATACAGTTGGATATTTCACTGAAGCAATTCAGGTTAGGTACCTTGCTCAAGGGTACAACAGCAGTGCTCCACCTGGGAAGTGAACCAGCAATCTCTGAGTTACCAGTCCAGTTCCCTAACCATTATACTACAATCCCGCCACCTTCACGTGAGAAACACCTTCACGTGAGAAGGCTAATAAATAGCCTTCTCATGTCTTCTCTTTGACTAGATTGTGGAATTGTAAGTTGGGAGTCTTTAATACTACTGAATAAATAAATAATAATAAGTGTCTGAAGGACACACGTGGCCGCCCAGGTAGGGGATAGTGAGCCCCAGGATGTCAAAATTCAAGTGAGGGCAGGGGGCACAACAATTTGTGACAAAGTAATCACATTGAAAACTAAAGAAAGAAAGAAAGAAAGAAAGAGACAGATACTTTACTTTAAAAACTATTCACAAGCCACACATTTGCCAGTAAACAGAACCACAACTGCTTTGGGTCAGTGACTTACATGGCTAAGACCCTTTTGCTCACTCCCCACTCCCCAATCTCACATACGGACATAGCACAGCTTATAATCATAATAATAATAATAATAATAGTACTCTGGTATGCTGTAAAATGAAAAAATCCAATCAAGGAGTCAATACTAGCAATTTATGGCCTAGTTTGTTTACTGTACTATGACAGGAAATAAAGCTGCTACTAAACTCACTGTATTTCTCTTCCACATTTTCCCACAGAAAGTGGCTTTCACAGCTAATCCACTAAGTCACTGTCCACAGCGCTCTGGCGACATTGATCTGATATCGTCAATCGGTGATTCACTGCCTAAACAGCGGTTGCTATGCTATCCTCGACAGTTCAGCATCGGTCACCCCCCCCCACCCCTCCCCTCAGAGAAGGCAGATGTACAAGCAGCAGCAGAGCAGAGTTGAAATAACAACATTTGCACCATCGCAAATGTCTGCCACTCGTGATAAGTCATTTTGTGAGCCTGTGCGTTTACGTGCACTGCCCGATTCGGTTCGCAGACGCGGCGAACAACCTCAAAAGAGGGGAATGGGGAGAGAGCAGTGAGTGCGCGGTGAAACAGGTTCTCTGACACAGGCCCAAACTCAGTGAACTTGGCAAATTATTTGAAAGCTGAGCCTTAAAGAAGCTTGCCGCAGGATGGCTTAGTGAGCGGAGAGCTTGTTCCCACAGAGAGCGGGGAGCCCCACTGGGTCCACAGGACCGCCGCAGACACCTGGCCCCTTGTTAGTGGTCAGGGTTGGCAAGGCAACACAGTTCAAAGGCTTTGTCTAGGATCTTCATGCAAGGAATCTTGGCCCTGGCAATTGTATGCATCTGTGTGTGTGTGTGTGTGTGTGTGTGTGTGAGAGAGAGAGAGAGAAAGTAATTCAGCACATAGTAGACAATACGAGATGTTGAAGGTGAAAGTGATGTTTGAAGCACGGGGACAGTTTTAATGTTTTGCACTTTGTAGTAGTTAAACCTTGCTCTCGCTAGTTCTCGATCCGAGCATTGCATCAATGGGCCATGAAGTGCTGTACCTGCTTCCCCGTCACTAGTGCAGCCTCCAGCAGGTGGCTTGAGAATGAGCGGTGAAAGTGAACTCACTTAAGATGAGTTACATAGCGCGCCGGTCTCCATCTTGCGCTTCCACTGCAGAGAGCCACCGGGAGATCTACGACACTAATCTCATCACAGGCAGGGCCGGCCCCTCTCTCCGCCGTCAGACACACTCATTCAGGAAATGTCCCCCTAGTTCTGCCACACAAAAACCCTCCCAGCCTGGAGCTGGAGACAAGATGACTATTGGTCCAAAAATCATGCAATGCCTTGAAGTGATGTTGTCCAGAGTTTATTATTAATTATTATTATTATTATTAGCATTATTAGTGAGACCCCAATCCCTGAGTCTGACCTTTCTGCAGGAAAAAACAAATCAATAAATAAATACACGGGGTTGTTTTTGTTGATTGCACTCAATAGAGGCTCTTTTTCTGGCAGCCCTTCCAAAAAGCCTCTTGGCATGGAGGTGGTGTCCGGTGGTAGATTTGGAGACTCTGCGACTAAGTTTTGTAGATCTCCAACTGTGACTCTTGGATTTTCTGCCTCACTGTGGGTGCAGGCAAGATGCACTTGTATCCTCTTGTCTTGTTTCTTTTGAGAGTTCTTTGCCTTTCCTTATGATGGATGACAAATGGATTTTATATGTGTGTTACCTTTAACATGTAATTTATTAATGACATATTATGTCATATGTCATTTATCAGACGCTCTTATCCAAAGCAACTCACAGTAGTGAATGCACACATTTATCAGTGTATGTGGTCCCAGTGGGAATTGAACCCACAACCTAAGCGTTGCCAACGCCATGCTCTACCTACTGAGCCACACAGCACCACACAGAACCACCTCGTTTTAATACCCCAGTGAAACAGAAAGACATGGGAGGCCACAATAGAGTTCCTTATGATTAAGATGAACTTTAAAAAAGTATTACGTTAACGCAGATTTATTTTGGGGGGATTTTATTTAAAACATTTATTAGGGGTGTGCATATTTTTTTACTTGTTAAAACAAAATCTTTTTCTCTGAGAAATTGCATTAGTAAAAAAACATATAATTTCCCCATAGTTTTTTGAGAATACAATATAGCTCATAACCTGCATTGTTTATTTTATACAGCCTTCTTTGCTCATCTTTATCAAGGGAGTTAAAATGTTGGCATGTGCCATACCATTAGCAGTAAGCTAGATAACCCCCCTTGTCATGTTCCAACCAATTATTGTTATTTAGCTAGCAAAAATATAATGAGATAAATGAACACCTCCAGGATACAGCATAAAAAGTATAATGTTGGAATATACTCGCTACACATCGTCTAGCATTTTCTGTGCTACTGAAAAGCGAAGTGTCCCTAAAGCACACGCAATGCGTACAGTATACAACTTTTTTCCCCTGTGGAGGGGGCAAAGGGTAAGGAAAAGGACAGAGGATGTCTTAAAACGGACACTGCACTGCTGTCTTTTTTTTTTTTTCTAGGTTACCGCGCTCTCTGACTAAGCACCACAAAGTACACACCGCGTAGTTAGGTCCTGAGTCTCGGGTTCTGGCGGTTTTGAGTCAAGCTGCAGAAGGAAGAAAGAAAAAAAAAAAGATATAAAATGCAGATGTCTGAATTGATCACATTATCATGCCTCCTGCTTCCTCCGTCAGCTGCTGCCTCCCGATAGCTCATTATCATACCTGATACGCTCAGCCCTCCGCCTCCCCCGCACGCCGGCCGTGCCCCGTGGCTTTCACGCCGACCGCCTTGGGCCTCATGTATAATGCATTGCCCCTCAGAACTTCGAAGTGTGACATGTGCTTGTGTCATTGGTGTCGCTGCCACGCGTTGTCGCGTCTTTTCACTTCTGAGAGTTGAGAGCGCGTGCGTGCGTGCGCGCGGCACCACACCACACGAGTAACGCTGAGGGTATCCGCCGAGCAAATGAATGGAGCCTTGAGGAAATAATAATGAACGTTTATGTTACGTGTAACGAGCGGCAATGCCACCAAGGCTGGGGGAGGGAGGGTCGGGGGGTGGGGGTGGGGACTTGCCTCGCTGTGTGCCGACTAATCTGAAATATGTAAAGCAATTTTAACTACAGTAATATTAGTGTGCCTCCGAGCAAAAGACAGCCCCCTTCTCCTCCCTACAGTAACAGCAGGAGAGAGCGAGGGCGAGAGAGAGAGAGAGAGAGAGAGAGACGGAGAGAGAGAGGGGGGGGGCGAGTCTAAAAAAAAATCTGTTCAACTTGTACAGTCATCTTGCGGTCACTGTAAATTTTCAACTTTGTCACACGGATTGTGGAATAAGTTTTTGGATAGGGTGGAGAACGGGAAGAGGGGATTGAGGGAGGGAGGGAGAGGATGCAGGAAAGGAGAACGAGACAGGGGGGTACAAAGAGTAAGTGGGGTGGAGGATATGAAAGGAGAAGGCCATCGAGTTAAACAGGGTGAAAGTGGGAGGAGAAATCAGAAAAGGGGGAGGGAAGTGAAAGAGGCCCTTCTGAGTGAGGGGCCAGAGAAAGGAGGGAAGGAGGCGGAGGAATGAGGGGAACCAGAGACGGAATGAGAAAAAGCAATCGAGGAGAGGAAGGAGAGATTTGGCGGGAGAGAGACAGCAGAGAGAGGCATAACAAAATGGCTACGTTAGCGCATGTTGCATTAGCACCAAACAGACTGAACCCGGATCTTTCTTTAAGCAATAACAGAGCATGTTTTGGTCTCGTGTGGGTGCCAGCTAAAAAAAAATGTTTTAAATAGCACAACCCACACAAAGATTAACTGCAGTGTTTCTTCGTCTCATATAATGACACAGTGTTTGAACTGCGCTGAATATGCCGACTCATGCTGTACTGTGTTCTTAGCTGACATCCGTCATCACTACACGTCTGTACCTGTAACAGATAGCGTTTACTTTGAAGACTAATCATTTACTGACGTCGCATTCATTTAACGAGGTAACATGCAATTTCTGAGTATAATGTCCCAGTCGGTAGCTAATAATTGAAATTAAAAGCAAAATAACACAAATTGAAAGAAAGATTCCTACTGAAGCAATTCCAAATATTATCCCAATAAAACATGGGAAGCAGAAGATATCAGCCCAATTCAAGATTAGTATTATTCATATTTTCATCATCATATTTTCATGATATTCTTTCATACATATTTTAAAATAAACAAACTAAATGAACTGGAGTAAACTTACCACTATGATGTTTGCCATCTAAGAACAAGGAAAACATTTCTCTTTATTTAAACATCTTTAGCACAATACAGTTAACACATGATGCTTTACGTTCTGTCGGACATTTATTTAAGTCACTAAATTACAATAAATGTTTTCTGCTCTCAGGACATTTTTTTATTTCTCCCCTTTTCTCATAAGAACATAAGAATACATAATGACGAGAATGGGCCGTTCAGCCCATCTAGGCTTGTCATGTCCTAATCTAAAGAGTATCCAGTACTGCGTCTAGCCTGGACTTGAATAGCCCAAGTGTTTCTGCCTCTACAAGCTGTTCCAGGCGTTGTCCTAGAGTTTAAAATTGGCCATTGGGCTCTGCTCTCACTTAGCGCCAACGCCGTGACTCTCTCGCACCACTGCAGGGAACACTGCAGCAGAGGGCATGCACTCTGTCACACCAGCCCATGAGCCAGCGATCACGTCCCACTCTACGAGTCACACAGCATACAAAATGGCGTAGACTGGAGGACAGACACATCTCTCACTGGTGAGAACTGGTAACCTGTAGTTCCCTGGTAGGGGGCGCTTGTGCAGCCTGTGGAACCCTCACAGACTTGAGCTCACCCTACCCCAGCCGGATGCAGCCATTAACTTCCCACCACTACCAACCTCCGGTCCCAGTCAGCTTCTGACAAATCTTCAGACACTCTTAACGTGCAATCTATAGACAATAGGGCTCATCGGTGTAGTGTAATGGTTAGGGAGCTGGGCTTGTAACTCAGAGGTTGCTGGTTCAATTCCCAGGTGGGGCACTGCTGTTGTACCCTTGAGCAAGGTACTTAACCTGAATTGCTTCAGTAAAATATCCAGCTGTATAAATGGATTGTATGTAAAGAAATGTAAACTGTGTCTTGATAAGAGCGTCTGCTAAATGCCTAAAATGTAAATGTAAAATGTATTTGTAACCTTTGTCATTTGTAATCAAAACATTTGTCAGCAGACCCCAGCTGGAACCGCCACAAAGGCAAGCCTAAGGCAACAGTGGCGAGGCAAATCTCCCTAGGTGGAACAAATGGGGAAACCAGGACTCATGAAGGGGAGCATGCCCAGAGTTTTGTGACATAATTTTGAAGGAGGAAATACGTTACAGTTACACAGTATTACAGAATGATCTAGGTTAACTACCTTGTACACCTCGTTTGCCTTTATGTGCCAACAGCACATTTTAAATATCTTGAGAAATATCCCCAAGTGCACTTGCAATACCTGGTGGTGAAACATCGATAAAGAGAGGGGGAGAGAGATAAAGATAGAGAGAGAGACAGAGGAGGAGGAGAATGAGTGAGAAAAGGACTAGGACCTGGTGGTGAGACTGCTCTAAGCAGAGAGAGAGAGAGAGAGAGAGAGAGGGCAGAGAGAGAGAGAGCAGAGAGAGAGAGACAGAGAGAGAGAGAGAGAGAGAGAGAGAGAGAGAGAGAGAGACAGAGAGACAGAGAGAGACAGAGAGAGACAGAGAGAGAGCGAGAGAGAGAGAGAGAGCCTTCCTTTCTTGTATGGTTAGTCTCTCTGAGCACGCTCCTGTGAGCAGTAAGTATGGTACAGGCAGGTTACGGTTTACATTCACAGCGCTTGCGGTTCACGGTGTGTGCGTGCCTGCGGTGTGAAGGTGCACGCATGGCCGATAACTCTTCACATATTCTACTTATCTCCGCGGGGGACACTGCGAAAGAGAGAGTCTTGCCTGGTACGTGAGCCCTGACTGCAGAAACGCTCCCCTGCGCCGCGACTGTTTATGCAGTTCTACCCAATTTGATCTAAATAACTCATAATGTGAGCGCGCACGCGGCTGTTTGGGAACTTCCTGGCCCGTGGCACACGATGCGATGCTATCACGCCACGAGCAATTACGAGAGCATGAATCACAGAACCCAAAGGTCCGCCGTGACCACGGGCTTCAGGGCTCCCCTCTCTCTCTGCACGACCGCAGGGCTGTGAGACATTCGAGTGGAAGTTGTGACATCTGTTCTTTTTCATAATTCGGCTACACCTGCCGGATGACACAAGGGGGCACTTGATTGTCAGGCTTACTGCAAAGGGTTACGGAGTGTAATATGCATTGTTCCGGGTTTGGATGCCACATCCTTGATTAGGGTATTAGGGTATTAGCGATTGGGGTATTTTAGTGCCTTTAGCTGAACACTAAAAGCAGTAGCATTCAGCGCCAGCCTCGCCTTCTCTGCCTCGGTCATACAAACATACACAGTCCACAGAGGGAGGACAACAAGCGAGCCCATGCTACAGGGTTTGTATCTTCATAGTCCTCATTTTCAATTCACTCAATTTAGCCATTGTGTGCATCTACATTGTGCATATCTACATTGCGTGCATCTACATTGTGCATACCTACATTGCGCGCATCTACATTGTGCATATCTACATTGCGCGTATCTACACTGCGCATATCTACATTGCGCGTATCTACACTGCGCATATCTACATTGTGTGCATCTACATTGTGTACATCTACATTGTGCATATCTACATTGCGCGTATCTACACTGCGCATACCTACACTGCGTGCATCTACATTGTGCGTATCTGCCCTTACTCATCGTAATCCCCATTTCCTGCTCCCACGTCTAACACTGTGTGCCATCTCCCTAATAATGTCCATCTCTCCTCTCCCAGACCTCCTAAAAGGTGCAACAATCCGCAGCTGTGCACCTCAGTGCGACGCAAGTCATTTAATATGTGCACGGGCAACAAATTAAAAAGAATAATCTTATCCCACTTACATTTATTTCAGTTTCTCAATATATTGTGTCATTTGTAACAGCAGTTTTGAAAATATGTGTTTTTGATACGCATCGATTGTTGGGCATTGTGTGTGTGTGACGTAACACTTAGGCACTCCAGTATTTTTGTCCCACCTATCTCTCCCGTTCACCTTGACCTCTGACACCTCATGATTCACAAAGTAAGCGCCACCAGTAAGTGAACTAAGTGTGTGTACTCAAGTGTTCCGAACGTGAGATGAACGAGTGAATACTGACTGGCCTGGCTGCCATTAACGGGTGCGGCGTTAGGCCGAGAGCTAGGGCAACTGTGAAAAACAAACGTGGCACATTTTAGCCTGATCAAGCGACTGTGTGAAAATACGTGCAAAGCTCATATTTTGTGGCCATATTTTGGAATGACTGAATGTGGGAGTCCAAGAGCCGTGGAGAAGTGTGCGCGTACGTGCAGCCCGTGCCTGACAGCTGTGCCAATTTTCGGACGAACGTGTGACGGCTGTGCAGAGCCATTCACACGCTGCATCTGAAAAACACGTTTGGGGGGGGGCCATATTAGCCATGGCCTTGGTCTCCTCGGGTGACAGTGTGGCCAATTTGTGTGCCACCCTGAATATTTATCAGCACTGGCAAGGGACAGAGTGTGTCACCACACCGAACAGCAGCGCTCATATCAGGAGACGCCGGCCCCTGTGAACGTGTTTTCATACGGTACTATCTGTTCGTATATTATATATGATCAACTACTGTATATATGTAGCTACATCTGGCCACGCGCATTCTTCCTGCAATCATGAATTTAGATTTTAGGGCTAGTCCGTATATTTTCATTTTTAATTCACTAGTCTCCCCATGTTGCGCTCAAATGCGGTCAGCTGCCGGGGATAAACGTTTTATAAGCGGAAGCTATATTGGTTGACGGGTACGGAAAGAGAGCAAAGAGGAAACAGGAAAGAACCAAAACAACAGGCTTTCAGCCGCTCTGGCCACAGTGCACGAAGATAACATATTCGGAGGGTATTAGCAAATGAATGTATTCCCGCGTCCCCCTCCGGCCCGCGGAGCAGAGTGCAGCTTTCATTCACGGCCAATTCCCCTGATTTATCTGCGTTGTGTTGCTCCGTTTCAGCCCTGGAACGACAGACTCAATTAGCTCCTCCAGAAGGAGATGACGTGCTTTTATGTGCCACTCGAGAGCGGGCCCGCATGCCGCAGACGAGGCTGAACGAGTGGGCTCCCCTCGCCGCGGAAATCCCCCGCACCTGTTGGTATTCAGCGCAGACCTCCGGCGCTCTGCGCGGCCCTCGCTCCCCCGCGCTCACAAAAGCGCCGTCGCGGCAACACTGGCGCGCTCGCTCGCGCTCTCCGGTTCGTACCCACGTGCGCGCGCGCGCGCTCAGACACTCGCGCCCGCGGGGAGCATGCCGTTCCCGCCAGGCCGCGGGGCTTCCTGACTTTCCTGCGTACGCTCGCGGATCAGCGCATATAACATTTTTATAGACACTTTATAACAAGCGATGGGTGTGGCAGCGCGACAGACGCGGTCTCCGAGCCCGTCGGTCAACTGGCGACGTCGTACGAGAAGCGCGCGACTGCGTTTAGGCAGCGGGCCAGCTTAGCGTGGTGGCATAATGGTGAATGCGAAACCGAACGATTATTTCTCCGATTCATTTTTTTTGTGGGGGTGACGACCTTGGATGACTCACTCTTGCCATCGAGCGTGGTCAGGGACTTGTGGTCTGCAATGACGACCGTATCCTGTTGACCAGCGTAGAAAACTGCTCCCCGGAGAACGGTCCTGGGACAGGCGGTGTGCCGCTGGGGGGAGTGGGCGATGCTGCGGCCCTTTGAAGTGAGCCCCGCCCGCGGACACGCCTGTCTGCCCCGCTCATGGCTCACGGGACACCGTGGGGGCGTCACGACCCCCTTTGAGAAGGGGCGCGCTTAAAGTGAGAGAGACCCCCTGCCTGCGCACTCCAAATAGAAAAGGGGGCCGTCTGCGTGTCTGAGACGGGAGGGTCTGCCCTTGAACTTGGCAGATGCCATCTGTCCCACTGTCTGCATCTGAGAAGTGCTCCTTCCAAAAAACTGAATACGCATCAAAACCTCAAAAAGTCTATTTTTAATACATTTATAAAAATGTATACCTTTTTTTTAATGAATTTATAAAAATGTACTGATTATGGCCACTTAATATCTTACTCTTACTATAATACAAAAATATGTTCCTATTTTGAATAGGTATGCCACATATTCCTAAGGTCCTCTGATGAACGTGCCAAGAATAATACATATATATAATATACATATTGAACATATTTAACACATTTTAATAAGTTAAAGTTCTACAGCTGGCTTTTCGTGGAGTGGATCTTCAGATAAAAAAAAAAATTTTAAACTGCAGAAACAAACTCACAACTTCAAATCTAGAACATTCATTTTCAAATGAATCTTCTGTATTTTGTTTTCATTTTTGGGATGGTGAAAAAGTTATACCTTTGTCACGCATTTGATCAACTTCAAGACAGTGAATATTTCAAATGGCTCGATGGTGCAATTCAGAGTTCAGGCTGATTGATGCTGTGATGTTTAATAATGCCTAATGTGGCAAATGAATGCCTGAGACCTCCCTGAACCGGTTAACATCCACAGAGAGACTGAGACCCTGTTCAAATCCTGCCTATACTCTGTGAAACCCTCTGTATTAACTTGTACCACAGTCCTGAAAGCTGTTTAATAGGAACTGAAAAGTTATTAAAGAAAGCAAGAACAATAACAACAATAACAGAAAACCTCAGAGACAGCCATTTTGAATTGGAGGTATCTCGGAGCAAAGATAGTTTTGCTTCCAATAGCAACACACAGCAGCTTCACCCCCCCCCCCTCCCCACACACACACACACACACTTTGACTTATTCCCAGGTACTGTGCAGAGGAGTGTAGGGTTTCCTACAGGCCACACAGCTCAGATAATTCTGCCTCGGTCGGAAAAGGCATTGTTCTGTGTGTGAGAACCTGCTTCCTTTATTAATAAAGCAGCTCCCCCGCCCATCTTCCATGTCTCCTTGGACATAATAAGACTCTCTCATAATCAGAGGAAGGAGGGAACAGAGGGAGAGAAAGAAAGTAGCACACGCTTAACACTTCAATAGACAACCCCCCCCCCCCCACCCCAACCCTCCCCCCCCACACATTCTCTCTTCCAAGGCTGCTTTTCAATAGGGACAAGGGAAGTGGCTTGATCAAAGCACAGCGCTTGGTACCACACACAGAGCTTTCCCACACCGCGCCCCCTTCGCAAGCCGCTGTCGCCCCCGCAGCACCCCGCCGCCCTAATCACCCCCAGGTGAGGGGAAACGCCGCTCCCCGCCGACTGCAGGTGAATTCGCCGCACCACAGAGGAACTATGCCCACGCCCAACGAATATGCGCTCTGCAGCGTGAGCAGAGTACGCGCACTTACCCCAGGGCTGCGGCTATCTGTTATGTACTTTGTCATTATTATTTATTATCATGCTATTTATTTGTTATTTGCGAGCACAAAATCATATAACGCAGCAGTGTTCATAACCAAAAAAAGAAAGGGCGGAACATATACGCTTTAGAGCAACGCGCCCGTCTGTTAGGGCCTCGGTGCGGTGGGAAAACGGAGGGAAACCAAGCTTCAAGGCCCGTCACTCAGACAGCCGAGCACAAAATAATGATCATCCGATCAGCCGCAAAGGGAGGGCAGGTAAGGACATTAAACGGGGAGGCATTACCGGAATATTGGGTCTCAAAATAACAGCGAGAGTGGATGATACGGCAGCGGTCCCGAGACCGAGGCCAGCCCAGACAGCGCCGCGCCAATCAATACGCCACCCACCGCCGCGCTCGGCCCCGACCGTCCACGGCCACGCCCGCCCGCCCGCCCGCCCTGCGCGAACAAGGGCGCCGCGCGCCGGTGAGCTCGCTGTTCTGGCCTGCCCGGTGACACTCCCCGATCCTACGTACCAAGGCAGTACATTTAGACAGCACAAAACATCAATTAAACAACATCAACAACAATTAAAACAAAGCAAACGAGTAACCTCGCAGTAAGCAAGGTTTTTAATGGGCACGTCGCTCCATTCTTAGGTCAGCTTAATGAGTTCAGGAGGTGCTGCAGAGAGAGCGCCGCTCTGCTGGATTCACGGGAGGGCGATAGCTGAGTGAAGCCGAGCTGGTTCTTGCGAGGCAGAGCTGCAATTCAAAACTGCACTTTCATCAAACAGCCCTCAGGACACAATCTTTGCAATGATAGTTTTATTTTATTTGGTAGATACCCTGAATTCATAATGCAGATAAAATATAATTAGCTAAATAATTCATTTGTACAGCCTTTATTACGGTACAGTCATAAAAAATGTTCAACCATCTCTTCTTCTTCTTCGTATTATTAGTAATAACAATAAACATTATTAATAATAATAATAAAACTTAATTAAGTGTTATTATCATCAATACTAGTCAATGACTGGCATTAATCTTACTTACCAATTGTATTAGTTTATCAACAAACAGTCAGTATTACATATGCATTATAATTCCTTAGCAACATTAAAAACATTAAAAACATTAAAAACATTAAAAACACATCCACCGAAGCCTCCAGTGAGGCCCAAATGTGTAAAACCTGACAAATTAAAAGAGAAGAAATAACAATACAATCTGTAAAGTGGTCAAATGAAATGTAGGATAAGGTTTTCAAGACAACAATAATCTTAATAAATAATACAAATGTCAAACTCAACAATTAAAATCATTTTGAAATATCATCAGAGGTTTTATAAACAAATTTAAGAAAATTAAATGCATAAGATAAATGTGAAAAGATTTCACTGAGAAACTTGAAATTAAATATGAATAAAAATATATAGGGAATAGGACAGAGTTAGCTAATTATTTGTATTGTATGTTTTCTTTTTTATGTTCTTTCAGCAACTTTAAATAATTTACGTATCTCTACTATCTCTGCTATCTACTAATAGATAATAGATACTATCTCAACTTTGATGATTCAGGTCAAGCAGATCTAACTGGTTCTAACAGGTCAGCTTGAGAGTATAATAATGACCTATTATTTAGTGACTTATTATTTCTCTGGTAGATGCAGCTACAGTACCCTCCACAATTGTTCACACCCTTGATAAGGATGAGCAAAGAAGGCTGTGTTGAAAAGCCAAGCACAGGTGATGACCTATATACTATGTTAAAAATGAGGACATTTTATTCTTTAACACTAATAGAATTGCTCAAAGAAAAACATTTTGTTTAACAACTAATATGTAATATTTTCCCCCAATAATATATGTGTCACAATTATATTCACACCCCTAGTAATTAATTTTAAATAAAATCCAACAAATTATTGCATTATGGCCTCCCATGGCTTCCTGTTTCACTGGGGTATAAATATGAGGTAACACGCATGTAAAATCCATTTGTCATCCATCACCATGGGGAAAGGCAAAGGACTCTCTGAAGAAAGGAGAAGAAATGTTGTTGAGGAGATGGTTACAAACAAATAATTAAAAAAGCAAAAGATACCACTTTAGAGACCTCTATTAGGTCAAGAATTAAGAAGTTTAAAACCATCGAAACAGTAATAAACCTGTCTGGTAGATTGCATCTTGCCCACGCACACAGTGAGGCAGATGGTTTGGGAGGCAAAGAAAAATCCAAGGGCCACAAATTGCATCGTGGGGCCACAAAGTCTCTAAATCTACCATGCTAATAGGCTTTTCGGAAGGATTGCCAGGAGAAAAAAAGCCTCTTTTCAGGGCAATCAACAAACATAAGCGTCTGGAGTTTGCTAAATGCCATTGGAACTCAGCTAGTGAAAGGCTGAATCTTGGCCACAAATGGATCTTCCAACAAGACAATGGTCCCAAGGCATACCTCAAAATCAACCAAGAAACGGTTAACCGATTGCAGAATTACTGTTTTGCAATGGCCATCTCAGTCTCCAGATTTAAACCAGATCAAATACACACATGCTTTGAGTTTAAGAGGACAGTTCTCTTGTGCAGTGCAGATCGAAGAACGTGAAGGATCCTGAAAGATTCTGTATGGAGGAATGGTGACAGATCCCACCCCAATATGTTCACCAATCTCATAAAACACTACAGAAGATGACTCAGTATTGTTATCCTTGTGAGGGATCTTTCTTTATTTGGCATTCATCTGAAGTACATTCATTGACACATGACATTTCAAATATGTAAAATTGTATTTTTCTAATATTATAGAGAAAAAGATACACGTATATATATAAAAAAGCCCCACTGTATGGTGCACCATTTGGAAGCATACTTTAATGAGCAGGTGCGTGTTTCTGGTTCTTACATTTCATTACAACAACAAAAAAAAAAAACCTCCCTAGCTAAAAGCCTGGCTTTCATTACCCATGCTGCAATAATGCCAAGGCAAATTTAAAAGAATAACAATAATCAATTAAAAAATGTAATAAAAAGTGAGATATTGTGGCTACTCCCTTTATTTAAAATGCAATAAAGGAGAGGTATTAAGTTCACTCTTGGTGTTGAGACTGTTCTGTGAAAAGGAAGTGCTAATCCAAGTGTAGGCTCAATGGATGACCACCATTTGAAATGTCCAGAAGTTTTTTTGTTTTAGTTTTTTTTATAGTGTGAAAGAAAAATTGTATTTCCTTTTTGAAAAACGTCTGCCCTGTTTATCAGAGGACGAATGTAGATATTAATAAAGCATCGGCCCTTGGGGGGGCGGAGGGGGGCTCTTTAGTTATTAAATGTAATTTCTTGCCTTTTTGTTATTATTTTTCTCATTCAAAGCGCCGCAGGGCTACAAGTTCCACGCCGGAACGTCTATTCCTAGTTTTAGAAGCGATCGGCTATTTATAGTGCAGAGTGGTGGAGGGAAAAACACACTGAGGTACCTGTGAGACACAGAACGGCGCACTGCCACACTTTCTTTTAAAATGGAGGGCAGGGGAAACAGTGATGTCATGAGGCTTGTGGGAAAAAAAGATGAGGAATAGGGACAAAAGCATTTTTTTTTTTTTTCAGAAAGCAAATACCTCCAGAAAGAAAAAAAAAAAAACCTCAATATAGATTTCACCTGTGTAGGCCTCCCTCTGCCAAAAGGAAGAAGAAAAATAAAGATTGCTCCCGAGCCTCGTAGCATTTACTGTGGGTAAACAGCCACTTAAACCACTTCAACGTCGTGTACGTTCGTAAGGAAGTCGTCCGCAGGGAGTCACCGCGCCTCACAGTAAGCTCTTTTGACTCCTTTGTGACCAGATCATGTTTGTGTGCCGGGCAGAACAGCGTCGCACTTGAGCCATCCGACAGGAGAGAAAGAGGCGAGCAAGAAAGGAGAGAGAGAGAGAGAGAGAGAGAGAGAAAGGAGTGTGAGAGAAGGGGATGGGTGGAGTAGGAAGAGCCCGCTCTGAAAAGGTGCGCGGGGGGACGTGCGTACAGCGGAACGTACGCACGGTGAAACCCAAATGTAATGGCCTCTAAGTGAGGAACAAAGCCGTGGATGTGGGTCATGTAACGTGAACCGCCGAGAGACGCCGAGCGAAGACATTCCTTAGCCCCGTGTAAAAACGAACATCGCCCGCAGCGCCCTTGGGCAGGAGAGGGCACAATGGACGGCCCCTTGACTGCTTTCAGCTTGGAAATTATTAGCTACATTCCAAACAATGGTACTTACAGATATGTGAAATATGCATTGTTGAGCCCTTTCATGACAAGGGTTCGGTTTCGAACTCGAAATTACCGGCGGTATAACTTTTCAGGTTTAAAAAAAAAAACAAAAAACAAGAAAAACAAAAAACAAACGCAGCGTAAACACTGAAATCGTCGAGAGGGAATTACACACGGCAGACGCGCTGCAAGTGAAAGCAATGGGCCCGGAGCTGTCACGGTTAAGACCAAGATCCGACACTGTCAAAAGCCATAATCCATAGAGTGACCGCATCTTTTAATAACATAGGCCGTCTGAGTGCCGCCTTATTAGCTTGTGTGCTTGTGTAGAATAATCTCTCTGACGCACAGGACATGCGCCGCATGCGCAACCTGCAGCGGGAGCAACTTCCACCATAAAGCGTGAGAAACCAAAGGACTGATAGCCCCCCCCCCCGCCCACCCACCTTACAGCAAGCAGATCCGGATGATGCTGAGTCATAGTGCTCTGCCTCTGTACCAGTGGCTGATCGAAAAGATCAAGCAATACGTTCACCTGGGGAATCCCTGGTCTTCGGCCTGCGGCAGGGCATGAACGCTTTATTGTTCTGACAGACGTGCCGTACATCTTTAAAAGCAACCGAAAGACGAAGAAAAAAATAATAATTTCCTTTGTGACGTCAGTCAATCTCTCCGCATGTGAGTATCTGTGAGCGAAACGGATAGTTATCATAATTGAGTTAGGACAGCTATCATCGACAGGTGCAAGAGTAGGTCTCTCACTCCATGACTTGTATGACCACTTTGTTCGCTATTCTTTGGTTCCCAACTCTTTCTTTTTATTATTACTTTTATTATTATTATCATTTCTCCCAATTTGGAATGCCCAACTGCAATTGAAGAGTGTTTTTCAAAAACTCACTCAGCGGACTCATTTTTCAAGGTGGGTATTATTTTTCTGAAAAATGGTTAGATGGTTAGATGGTTAATGGGTAGATTGCAGTTTTAATGGTTAATGGTTAGATTGCAGTGTTACCTTTACACAATTATTCTTAGGGATTTAAATATTAAAACATGATTTTTTGATTTTATCAAAATTGGTCAAAGTATGGAGAACGAGGGGGGGTAGGGTGAAAATATTGTAAAGAAGAATGATATTGTTATTTCTATGTTATTTGTGAAAGAAAAAGACTTTGAACAAAAAAAAGAAATTGGTCAAAGTGGACTGGGGTGGCGGATAGCGTAGTGGTCTAATGCACCGTATTTTGGCTGGTCCGATGCGGTGTGCGCGGCCTGTCAAGGAAGCGGTTTGAAACCCGTCTCTACCAGACCAGCCCTGGTCGTCGGTCCCAATCAGGGGCGGCATTTGGCTGTCTGCCCCAGGGGCCCTCCCGGGAGGGTGAGTCGGTTGGGGTCCGCCGTGAAGCACGTAAGGCAATCTCCAGAACGTGGGTGGGCGAATTCCATCTCGGAGTTTGCTGCCCTCTGAGAATTAGCTTGCATCGTAGAGACGAACGGTGGACTCGTGTGGGGAACGTAAAATCTAAATAAATATAGGGTGCAATTGGCTACCAATTTGGGAGAAAATTGTGCAAAAATCTGAAACAAATGTTATAAAAAGGACTGAGTGAGTTTTGGAAAAACACTCTTCAATCGTTAGCCCGCTCTATCGCTGCAGGGGTAGTATCCATATTGTCTAGAAAGGGAAGTCGCTGCTTGTAGTCCTGCAACCTGACTGGTTCAATCAAGTTTTGGATAATGTTACGTTATAGGCCAAAGGTTGAGTTGACTTAATCCCCGCCTTCATTTGGAGCCCCACCAACAGTTGACTGCGACTTCAGAAGAAGTAACTCACCACTGTTTTAATAGAAAAAGCACATCCCGGGAAAAGCTAGGCTGATTTATCTCACATCAGTGTCAACCTGGTCAGACTCGTATCACTGCAGTTTCATTTATGAACCTGACACGCGAGGCTAATTCGGAAGAACGCAAACTCGCACGCACATACTCCACCTGACCAGAGGGGGAGCACTACTGTGGTATGAGACAGGAAATATCCTGCGAACTGAAACCTTCTGTCCCGGGTGAAACCGTAGCTAATTACAGTGCCACCCGGCCAGTTGAGCGTTGGTACGATCGGGATTCAATTATGGACCGTGGGGCACGTCAGCGCGCCGAAGACTAGCGCTTTAGTGCCACTCCCAGTTTCTAATCAAGATGCTGGAGGACCTTCATTAATCCTCCACTTTTCTGCGTGAGCCGAGACCCCAGAGTCTTAAATACCGGGGGGAAATGGAGGGGTTGGGGTGGGGGGGGGGGGCGAAAAAGGGCACGTCGGTTTCCTCGTACGCATTGTTTAGGCTCCCATTAGCAGATTTCCCGACACTTTCAGCCTGCATTGTGCCTGTAGCGGTACCTCTCTAGAGATCTTTCAAACTGGAGCAGCGCCGTCGCGTAACCCCCTTTCTCAGCGAAAAAAAGAGAAGAAAAACCCTGGGGGGAGCCCTCTGCAATGTGTCGCTTCTCATGAGCCTGATCAAGCAGTGGTCCACGCTGCCGTCAATCAATGAAGGGACCAATGAGAACAAACGTACCCACAAGACACGCATATACGCAGACACAAAAAATACGCTCACACATGCATGCACGCACAAATCTGAACACACACACACACACATAACCACACATGCAAACATGCACAAGCACAGGTATACACACACACTCATGCATGTACACACAAACCCGAACAAACACACACACACACACACACACATATGTATAAACATGTATTAATGCATCTTGTAAGTTGCTCTGGATAAGAGCGTCTGCTAAATGCTTAAAATGTAAATGTAAAATGTATATGTAATGTAAAACAGACATACAAATATACTCACACAGAGAACAGACACACAAACATCCACACACACACACACACACACACACACACACTCACACACACACACACACACACACACATTATGCAGGCATATGCACACACAGATCAGTAGACATAGGCCTTGTGCACAGTTACACTGCGCCGGATGTGAAACGGTGTGCACAAAGACAATGTGGAGCTGAGTCTGAGCACAAGCTGGAAAGAGAAGGAAAATGTGCATCTTGTCTCAAGTCTCAAGGAGATCTCTAAGAGAGGTCAGCGTCGGACACTGACTGAGGAAGGGCCAGCGCGAACGCTCTGCCCGAGGGAGCGGAGGAGACCGGGCAGAACGTGAAACAGGCAGCGCTTACAATGTGCGACGAATGTAGACCACGCGTTTGTCCCCTTCTGACAACCCCTCGTGCTTGGGCTTTCAGGCTGAACATCGTGCGTTATGACTTTGAGGGAGGGGGAAAAGGGCGCACATTTACCTGACGGGATTTTCCCGTGATTTTTTCTTCCTGGGGCTCGTTTTGCATGCGGTGGGTTCAGAAGCACTGATTGGCCGGATGATGCTCAGCAGGAAGACCAATCACTGAAGGGCATTCCCTCACATGTACTCCTGCGAAGGAACACCAGTGACATACATGCAGCCGTAGTGCAGAGGGGCTCTGCAGGAGAACACAGGCGTCGCTTCAACCCCATGAAGTCCCAATCGCTTCGCGGGAATGTGATGGTACACCAAATGCATACTTCGTTCATACCTGTTTATCGGTCTCCTTGCATGTCAAACCTTAGACCGTATCGGGTGAGGGCAAATACTGCAACTGAAATATGCCCCATTGAGTGGACTGTGCTAAACGTGAATATGCGGCATGCCAAATGTTCACGACTCTCACCAGGAGAATGGTACAAATCTCACTTTCAACTTTCTCAAGTTTTGCTCTGTTCAGACACGCATATTTGCGAATGCGGAGCTATTCCTGGTCCCTGCTTGATAAAGCCTCCCAAAATAAACAACAAAAAACGGAAAAAAAAAAGCAGGCACACAGTCGGACGTTAACCGTGGGCCCTGAGAAGGTTGTGAGGAGCACATGGCCGGAAAGCAGGGGCACCACGGCACTGGCGAGGGCGTTTCCGTGACCCCCGCGGGGGGCGGTGCAGGTGGGGATGGGTTAATTGTCTCCGGGAGCCGTCTCGCCCTCGCCTGATAACAGCGCGCAGGAGGAACACAAAGGCCAAACATAAATAGCCGAGGCTAGGCTTGTACACCGACAGATTAAAACATCTTTGATGTCTGCCGTACATCACTTGAAACTCCCATCCGGGTTTTAGAGCTAATAAGCTTAAATCTTCCAGCAGTCAAAGCCGTTCCTCCACACAATTTTAATCCGGGCTTTGATGATACATTAAGTACTGAAAGGGAAAACATTCGAAGTTCCCCTGAAACTTTTTAAAGTGACAGTAGCCATGGATCTGTGGGCCCGTGTGCTGAAAGGTCTGGATAATGGGGGAAAGGGCCCGAGTGCTCTCCCATTGTCCCCAAAGCTGTCTGATCCGTCTTTCACACACGGCTCCCCCACCGCCCCCCGGACTCCCGTCTGATGAGAAAGCAGACTAAATCGATGGTCGTTTTTTTACCAAAGAGCAGCTGCCGGAACATGTCCAAAATGTCACAACACTGTCCTAATCATGTTGGCAACAGCTGCGTGGTTTGGGGGAGAGAGAGAGGTGAGGGTGCTGATGGTTTTACTGTTTTTCATGGAGCAAAGCTCCCGCCCATCCATCTGCTCTGGGATTGTACAGCGAGGACGTTAACGCATTCGTACGTTTCGCCCCAAACATCAAAACGCCCCGAAAGCAACACCTCTGCCTAGCGTGTCACGAATGTGAGGCCTCGTATTGGAAGACGTGCCTGCTCCAGGATGGCACATCGTTCTTCGGGTTTGGCACAGGTTTAGTGGGAGAAATGAATGAGTAACCATGCCAACACCGCCTTTACATCATAGCTGTCATCGCCGTTGTTTGTTTGCAAACTTTGGATTCGCTTGCGTCAGTTGCAAGATGCGCGTGACGATGTGTCTATACAGCGCACAACGGTGGTGGTGAAGGAGCCATTGTGGCTCAAACCACACATTATGGCTCATGCACACAGGTGAGACCACACACCACAGCACCTGCTTCTCACAGCCAAAATCACGGACATTTACAATGATGCAGGTACTAGGAGGTGCTTATGTAGGGAAGCGAGGACATCCTTTGTGGGTGAAATCGATTATTTTCCCATTCCCACAGTACCTACCCCCATCTGTACCTAAGAAATCTGTAGTGGGACAGTGTGTATGTGTGTCTGATACGTGTAGTCTGCGCAACTGCATAACGGTTCTGCTAAACTAACTGTTCAATGACAGCCCCACCCACCCCTCACCCCTTTCCCTCTTCCTCCACCATCTTAAAGCAGTACCCAAACATCACTCTGGCTCACTCATACCTCTACAAAAAATGAAAAGAGAGAATTTGTGGGTCCCCTTGCCTCCGAACAGAGTTAGCAGAGTGAAAGAGTGTGAGTCAGTGTGTGTGTGTGTGTGTGTGTGTGTGTGTGTGTGTGTGTGTGTGTGTGTGTGTGTGTGTGTGTGTGTGTGTGTGTGTGTGTGTGTGTGTGTGTGTGTGTGTGTGTGTGTGTGTGTGTGTGTGTGCCGGGGGGGATGGTGAACAGAGACAGAGGGAGTCTTGGAAACACACAACACTGTCATGGGTAATTAAAAGCCTAATTAAATATTTCCTGGGTCTGAGGTTCTGCATTCATACGTGCTGAGTCTACTTCCACATTTTGTTAACACAGTTCATATACATTTAGAACAATGTGGAAGAACACCAAACAAGGTTTAAAACGTACTAAGAAAGAAACGTTACAAAGAAAACAGCTCAGGTTCTCAAAATTCCTAATGAAACTAAATTCCTAACAAACCCCTGAAGAAATCCCTTTTTTTGTTAACATGAGTAAAAACTATAAATATCTCCAATCTGCATAAGGTTTCCTGTATTGGAATAACAATTGCCGAAAAAAGACCAAGTCCAAATGGCAAAATCTATTTTTACAAAGTCTGACCTGATACAGTACAACAGTAGCAAACTGTGCCAGCTGATTGAGAGTAACAATTCGACCTTCAGTCAACATATACAAATATGTGTTGAGTTGAAAAAAAATTACTCCCTGGATATTTAGACATTTTACCTTTTTTTAGAAATGTTTTTTTTTTTTTTCAACATCTACTATTTCAGTCGCTTCTCTCCCTCTTTCTTCCCAAGATGAGAGTAAAGAGAAAGTGTTCCGCCTCAGATTCCACTGTCATTTGCCTGCTGAAAAAATGCAACACACACAGAGCTGCTGTCTGGTTTCTATGGCAACTGGGTGGCTATTATCGAACCTTGCCATTCATTATGAAAGGAGTTTTCTTGACAGAGAGAGAGAGAGAGAGAGAAACCGAGACAGAGGCAGAGGCAGAGGCAGAGGCAGAGAGAGAGAGAGAGAGAGACAGAGAGAGAGAGAGAGAGAGAGAGAGAGAGATTGCAGTGCCATTTTTTAGCTAACAGTTAAGGGATTGAACATACTATTTACCTCTGTGTTTGCCTTCTATTTGATATCAATGCTGCACTTTTAACTGTCGCCCGAACTACAATAAATCCCTGACAGGGCCTGAGAGCGGGTGCCCCTGCAGCTCAACACACAGCTGTCTCTCCTGGACGGAGCCAGGCGGACTGGGTCTCCTCTGAGCACATACAACTCTTTCAGGTATTCGTGTCCACATTTCGGCTTTATTGCCAACCTGGTGTTTCCAAAATGGCACTGCAGCATTCAGCTGATGAGGCAGGAGGCAAAGAGACGTGGGCATCCAGGACAAACGGAGTGAAAGCGAACTCTCTCCAGGACACAAAGCTGCCGGGGCCCAGTACAGTACAGTAAAGGAGGTGCACACGCAGAAGCAGCCCCGTCTCTGAATCCATCAAGCAGCCCTGCCCGCACCAGCAATCTGCACACCTCCAGGCAGGTAGAGGAATCCATTAGCGGACAGCGCTCCTCCGTTCTCCCAGAGACTGCAGACAGAGGGGCCATTTTAACATTCTCCTCAGCGTTGGCTAAGGATCTGGCTGCAACGCCGCCTGACCCCGAACAAAGGAAGGTGCTTTTCACTGTGCATCGGAGCGAGACAGAGAGCTCATTTACTGTGATTAGGGGTATTTTAGGTCAAATTTAGAAGAGACCTGAAGAGACTTAACACATTTACCATGTCTGCTGGATCCATTTCTTTTCTATTTCTCTTTGTTTCTTTACAAAATAATAATAATAATGTTTCAGATTTTCCCAGTTTTTCTCCTAATTTGGTGGCCAATTGTACTCTCTCTCGATTCAACTATACCCCTTCAACAAGCCCGCCGCCTGCAGCTACAGGACCAGCCACTACTCTGGGACCGGCGGTGGCAGGGTTGGCAAAGCGCCTCCTTTCAAGACGGCACTCGCCCGAGCGCCGAACCGTGATGATACATCCAGAGAAGCTTTCTGTGCATGTGGCGAGCTCATGCAGGCTTCCCTCCCCCCCACCCACTGGGGCGGACAGCCAATTGTCACCCCTGAAAGGAACTCGGGGCCAGAGCAGCCGGGGGATCGAACCTCGGGCCACAGTGGGCAACCTGCACTCTGGGCAAGTGCCTTTACCGCTACGCCACCAGGGGGCCTGTTTCTATTTATTCATCCAAGAAGTGCAGCACACGTCTCTCAAGCAATGACTTCAATGCAGGCAATTCAGGACAGAAGGAATTATTTTAATAAAATATCCCTGACGTACAGTAGCTTAATCCCATCTCTTGACATCCAGAATATATATATTTTTAAAACCTTAATATAAAAACCCTCACGGGACACACTAATGCAGTGGTGTAACTCAAAGAACCCCGGCTGAATTACACCTCCCCTGGTGGGACAAGACCAATCGTGTCCCGCCACTGCTATCACAATTGGCCAATGACACGGTTTTAGGCTTGTTGAGCGGCATCAGTTTTATCTAGTGGAAACTGCCAGCATCGGCAGTCAACACTGACACAGTCATCACTGACACAGTCATCACTGACGCAGTCAGCACTGATGCAGTCAGCACTGATGCAGTCAGCACAGTCAGAACTGACACAGTCATCACTGACACAGTCAGCACTGATGCAGTCAGCACAGTCAGAACTGACACAGTTAGCACTGACACAGTCAGCACTGGTGCAGTCAGCAAAGTCAGAACTGACACAGTTAGCACTGATACAAGCCTGTGCTCGTGGGGAGCGTCGTTGGGAGTTCCTCTCAACAACATGACGGGGGGCCAACAGGATACCAGTTGTGGTCAGTGAAAGACGGGCATCTCCTGTGACGGGTGGCAGCTCCCACGCAGTACTGCGAGGCGGTCAGGGCATGATACAGTAACACATAACACATAACACAGAGCGCACGATTCAGCCACGGTGCTTTTCCACATGTTCAGCTGGCAGAATTCGAGAGGCACAATTACCCATTCCAAAAAAAGAACAAGAAAAAAATAAATGGTTGGTTTAAAAACCCTCACGGGACGACTATTAAACAGACTACATTGCAGTGTATCATTCTAACATGTACAGCATGTTACTCGCAATGGAACCATTACACCCAAGACCTTAGGTTTAACGTTTATTCTGCGGTCTTTTCTTTGTGCAGCGGGTCGTCAGCTACAGGTGTGCTCTCACTGTGCTACGTCATCATTTCCCCACAGAAAGCGCAGCATCAGATCTGTCCTCGCACGGCATGTAACACATAATAAAGTATGCGCAGCCATAATTAAGGGGGAACACAATAAGCACCATGATCATTGCAATAAATCCCAATCACGAACAACGTTATGGGGGAATTCTAATGAGGGTGGGTGTATTTTCCTGGCAGCTTTTCATTTTGAAATACCGAAGCGCTGCCAATCCCACTGGTTTTACTCAACATTCCTTGTGATAATCATCACATTTCTTTCCCATTGCCTTGTGGGTTACCAGATACTTTGTGCTCTGCAGCACTCTAAAACT
>JAINUG010000068.1:1181678-1276678 GCA_029706075.1 Aldrovandia affinis | reverse complement strand
TGGGCTATCTTAGATTGAAAAGGTAGAACTGTGGAATTCTATTAATTCAAATATAAATATTTGTATATGTTTTATATCTTAAAAATGTATCAGTCAGTCAAACACCCTCGTGAAACATTTTGTTAAAGTATGAAACGTATAAAATACAAAGAAGATTATGTGAATATTAACAATATGTGTCATGTTGTCAAAATATTTAGTTTTGTGACATTTGATCCATGCCTTCATGTGATTTCTAATGAGATTACCATGCCTAATACTTTTATTACGTTTTCCTTTTGTGCAAGAATAATTCTTTTCGATGAAGGCATTGCCGTATGCCAAAAAGGGTGTGAAAAGACTGAAGGATTTTCTTGCTTCCATTGAATTTCAACTACAAATATTACACATAGCTGGCTTCATGAATTCTGGAACAAGTGTAGTAAATGGTAGCCTTCTACGTTAAGCTCCCCAGGCAAAGTGTCATTCCTTTGTTATTGCGGCATTCACATTTCCATTAGCCACTTTCACCATTTAACCCATTAAGACCTGGATCCTTTTGCAACGCTGTGATTCGCTGAAATAGACTTTTTGTTTTTTTTTTTGAAATTTTTCCAGAAAACCCTCAGGTTTTAAGAGGTTGTGTAGAATAATTGCTTAGGTTTTAATAGGCCATTTTAGGTCTGAATGGGTTAAATGAATCCTCAACTGTGGCTTTTTGTTTAAAGTTGTGATTTTTTTAAAGTGCTCAGAGAGGCTTCTAACGTGTATCAAATGGCTTTGAGCGTTCACGCTGCGCCTGTGATCAATGGACTGTCCTCACTGCGGATTGGTTCAATCCAGAGCGATCTTTCAGAGCAGCATTTAGAAATACGGATAAAAGACACACACAAGCACACACGCAGATTCAAAAATACATGGGGACACATCTCAAATAACCCTTTTAACGCGTGGTCTCTTGAATAATTACATCAGGATCAACCACCAGTCTCAGAATATCACGCAACGAACGGCAGGACATGCTTGTGACTGTTTGTGCTTCTCGGACTGTGACTGAATTCTTCATAGCCGCTCGTCTCACTGTTAGCGGGATCAGCTGAGTAGGCCAATTACGTTAACGGCTGAAACCTGCATTTTCGATTGAATTCAAAATACTTTATTTTAACCATTCGACGGCAGCGTGCATGAAATACAGTGCGGACAACTGATGGCATTCAAACTCATTCAAACTTAGGAGCTGCACGTAAGAAAGGAAACAGTGTCAAAACAGCTTCAGTGCACCCTGGCATAGGTTCTGCAAGTGTCTGGAACTTTATTGGAGGGATTCAACACCAACCTCCTGCAAGAAATTCCATCATCTGGTGTTTTGTTGATGGTGTGGGAAAACACTGTCTCAAGCGCCGCTCCAGAATCTCCCATAAGTGGTCAATTGGGTTGAGATCTGGTGACTGAGATGGCATATGTTTTACATTGTTTTCATGCTCATCAAACCATTCAGTGACCACTCGTGCCCTGTGGATGGGGGCATTGCCATCCTGGAAGAGAGCACTCCCATCAGGATAGACATGCTTCACCATAGGATGAAGGGGATCACTAAGAATGGCTTTGTATTTACTGGTGTTCATCTTGTCCTCTAAGGGGTTGGGTGGACCTAAAATATGGCAGGAAAATGCACCCCACATCATAACAGAGCCGCCAGAACATTTTTGTACTCGAACATTTCCTTCATTTTGGCAGCTAACTGTATTTCCCAGTGAAATATAAGATATACCTATCTTTCAATAGAACTAAATATATTAAATATAAAATATTGAATATTAAGGTGACTCTACTGTTTCTGTGACAAAGAAGTGCCATTTAACATCGAATAAACAACAAAAAGAAGAACCCCCCCCCCCATAAACTGACCACCCGTTCCCAGGACAAACCGATCCCTCTCTCTCTTTTGGGGTTCAAAGGGGTGACACGCGGTCTGGCCCATTGTGCGTTGCAGAAACTGCTTCCTGTTTTCTGGTCCTTTCTGCTGCAGCGGGCGGGGAGGGGGGAGGGGGGCACTCTCTGGGACGCGGTGCCTCGGCCCCCGGCACTGACAGACCGTCTCTATCACTGGCTGCCTTCGGAGGCAGGACGGCACTTGTTGACGGGCCTGTCACGGCTCCAGCCCGCCAGTGTGGCCCCCACAGTGTGACAGGGAGCACGCTGGCTCCGTGCCGTCTCTACGCCTGTCTCCTTCAGCCCTGTGCCACCATCACGCAGATTCAGGTTAACCCACACGGGCACGGGCTCACGCACCGGCATCGCGAGGACAGGCTACGGTACACAATCCTTTCTTTTGAAGTCCCGGGTGGGCGCCAAGGCTCACTCGCGCACGAACGGTTAAGGAATACCAGCAGTCTTCATTTAAGAACATATTTTCCCTTCGCTAGTGTAATTATACGGAATAAATATTGAACACGACTGCTCTGACAGCACACGAGGCACAAAGACTGTTGTCAGTGTCTGACGAATGCCAGCACGCTTCGCAGACTGATCACACCGAAGCAAATATGAATATTTAACGCAGCATGACAATGTACCATTGGTCACGTTAATCAATTACGATATTTTACCACGCCACGGATTATTTTAACATTCAGGGCTCAAGGTTGACAGTTTGACGTGGCCACAGAAAGGTCTCGCACAACTTCTCGGCGCTCAAACTCCGTCGCTCCACCACGCTGCACCTGCGAGAGCAGACGCTTCGACGTCGCTGATAACGGACGTGCGCAGTATCGCTGGGGGCGCCCCCCCGACGACCATTTTCATTCTCGGTCAAATCAAACGATTTCGCCATCGCTGCTCGATTGTTCTTTGTCTCAGATGCTCGCTCGCTCGCTCGCGCGGCGCGCACGCACGCACAGCGCTGACGTGCAGGTATTTCCGCTGGCCGGGTCGAGCGCGGAGGGGGTCAGTTCTGACAGCCCGCCGCGAGGCCGCTGCGTGGAGGCGTGCCCCCTGAGAAGTCCGGAGTGACACAAGACGCTCGGCGCGGGGAAACAGGGAGCGTCTTCAGCGAGGGCAAAAACAGCAAACTCTTTGTGTGTGTTTGCGAAACCACGACTGCGGCATACTTTACTTCGCCAGGGAGCTGAGACAGAAATAGATTTTTTGGGGGGGCTGGCATTTGATAACGGGCTCTTGACGGAACGAAAGGTTTTCAGAGTGCAGCGCCACGCGGGAATAAAGTAATATAATTTCCGTCTCCATTCTCGGCTCTCTGTTCTATCCACTGGCACGACTGCTGACGATCACGGTACAACAGAGGGTTGTTTTTTTTTAGTAAGAGTCGAGAACCGGTTTGCTTTATTATTTGTTAAAGGCCGCTTTAAATAATATCTTCTATTAATAGCCGTCGGTTGAGAATAATCTCGCGAAACAACACAATACTAGCACTGCTAAAGTTATACTTCTAACGAGTGAAAAAAGTGTGACAAAATCTGAAAACCACGTGCTCCAGTGGTTAGTCAACCCCTTTGGTTCTGTTCCCATGTGACTGTCTAAAAAAAGGTGAGGCATAATTCATTTTAAACAAGCCTGCTTGCTTTCTTCGTTTTAGCCATTCATGAGAATGATACTGGTAATCGGTGCAAATTGTAACATTTAATACATTTGGAATGTGCAAAATCTAAATATTTAAAAAGACATTTAAAAGGCTTAAATTTAACATGAACAGAGGAAAGGAAAAGCAAAACGTGAAAAAATGTCACTGATGGCATTAATGGCATGGATCTTTCCTGCTGCTTTCCTAGCCTCTATCTTGTTTTTTTTGTGTTAGTTTTTTTCTAACTATACTCAAAAGTAACTGCAGATTTCTACTGAACTATCACACATTAAATGTGCTTGTTTAATTTGACTGTAACACCACTGGATTTCACTCGCACAAACACTAGGAGACCGATGGCCTTTGAGGCCAGAACTGAAAATAAATATGACAAACACCCTGTCCCAGAATTCCCCCAAAAGATTCAGTACAGTACTGTAATGAGCGACGTCCCTCATTTTAACTAACAAATATATAGCAATCGTGCTTTCTAATTTCTTCTGCAATTTACTTAAATGACCAGTAAAGGAATATGAGGTCAAATGAAAAAAGTAATGCTTTAAATCATTTATTTCATTTTAAACAGCAGCTTTGCACAGCAGCTTGGTTGAATCCGGGCCTTGCCAAGATTACCGACGGGTAATACTGCGAAAGATTCTATCTAAACCTTCACAGCGTTTTATCCACATCCTCCTCATTTATTCCACAGAGCGCGGGGAACATCAGACTAACGACAGCGAGATCTGCTCCGAGTGGGATGAGACGAATCAAAAATACCTCCGAGAGCGAAACCCATGCCAGTCTCAAGTCGTGAGAGAAGAGCCTCCTTTCTGGCTGAGGCAACAAAATCCCCCGGCCCCCCAAGTTAACAACATCATCATTAGCACTGCTCTCTCTGCCCGCCATTTTCACCCTGCTCTTGGGGGCAAAAGTGTGAGACAGAGCTGCCAACACCTCTTCTTTCTCGCGGGGGAGGCGGGGGGGGGGGGTCAGGCCAGCGATTGAGACCGCTGACGGAAAAAAAGCTCCATTCAAAGCGCCGCGCCACGCCGCCGCCATCGCCACGCCGACCCAGACCGAGACGAGAGCGAGGCGGCGGGAGGGAGAGCGAGCGCGTCCGCAGAGCTGCCCCAGAGGTGCCGGGGCGGTCCTGTTCCGCAGTGCCAGCGTGGGGGGGAAGCGTCCCCCCCCTTTCCAGCGCATCGCCCGCGACCTCGAACAAGTGTCCGCCAATCAAAAGGGTCCGGGGGGGACCGAACCCCACCGCCTCTCGGATCGCACGGAAAGACCCGACCTTAACCCTTTCACAGTCTCACCTTAGACGAAAGTGAAGGCAAAAACGAAAAATGTGCTCTACCGAATGGTTAAAGGGACCGTTAAAGTGAAAATAAAAAGCGACCGTCCGCTTTAAATGGCGACCGGTGTGCCTGTTGGATTAATTCGGTTGGGTTTGATTCATCTCACTCAGTCTGGAGGGTTAATGCTGAAGCCGGCTGCACAGAGTACCGGGGACTCCCGAGTCGGGAGGTAGAGACACGTCTCCCCAACTTCGCCTCAACGCTCCCCACTAGCACAGACGACTGTCTAGACGCAGAATTGCCGCATGGCCCGAAACGCTGACCGGGAAACACCATTCGCCCGAAAATGTACAGGCAGGGCATTGACGACCGTCGTTGTGGAAGCGCTGCAGCTTCACTTCTTGGACTGGGGCTTTTTTCTTTTTTTTTCGTTGCTACATTTGAATTTGAACAAAGATTCGAGATTCCTGCACAATATGGCCGCCTTTGTCCTTGTGAACACTCGATCTTAGCTTTGTGTGGGATTGCATTAGCTCTGTTTGTGTGGTCCTCCCTGCCTTCTCCCTGACCTCTCCGTTTAGGACACTTCCTTCCCAGTGCGTCAGGTCTAAGCTAAGCAAAAGAGACACATGCTGCTTATAAATCCTACAATTACCATTGTTTTATGGCTATACATCCTTATAAGGTATACAATGCCTCCTGAGCTTTGTACAGTAAGCCTGAGCCCTGATTACACTCCACTGCAAATGTACCGCGCCGTGCAGTTATAACGAAATCGTTCTAATTTCATAAAATGTATGTGTTGGAACGTGCTCAGATATAGATTTTGTTCTACAAGGCAGAGGCTCTGACGATATGTCAAACGGAGCTCTCGGGAATAATCAGCAAGGCAGCCTGGCCCCTTCACGCAAAAATAAAATACAAATTAAAGTGGAAAGGGGGGGGGGGGAGGGGAGGGGGAGGGGGAGGGGGAAAGGTTGACCGCCGAGCAGCCCGAGCACGTGCGATGGCGTCGAGCGCGTGCCGGAGCGAACGGTCGCCGTGCCGGCGCTGGGGTCGGCAGAATGATCCAGAAAGCCTCCCGGTCGTTTCTCGCGAGGAGAGGAGAGGAGAGGAGAAGCCCCAGACTCTGGCCCCGCATAGACACACAAACTGGCACGGTACGTGACTTTCGGTCAGGTGAATGTTCCGGTCTGTGTGGGGGCCGCGTGCGCGCCTGTGTCTTTCAGGGCCTGCTCAAAGAATGGGGGACTGCGTCGGAAGCGAGGTGTTTCCGGGGGGGGGGGGGGGTGGCACTGCGGTGCGGTTCACGAGGACCCCGACACGTTAGGGGTGAGGGCGACAACCCGGCAGGAAGGGGAAGGAGAGGGATGGACTAAGAGGACCCCTCTCTCTCTCTCTCTCTCTCTCTCTCTCTCTCTCTCTCGCACCCGCGAGCAACAGGCCGGTTACGGTGCAGGCCGGCGGTCGTGCGGTCCGCTCGGCGAGGGGGGCGAGCGTGCCACCTGAGCGAGCGGCGCCACGCTGCGCTCTCCTTTGTTCGGCGCCGCGTCCAACTCCCCCGGTCCACCTTAACCAGGCTGCGGGCGCCGCTGCCCGCGCCGTCGCCCCGGGAACAGCGCGAGTGGAGGAACGCGGCGAGGGAGAGACAATAGAGACCGGCCGCTCCGCTCCGCACCGCACCGCAGTGGCAGGGGAGGGGGAGAACACGCCAGCGCTCTGTGCAGCCGGCCGCCTCGGACAGCCGGGCGGAACAATACAGTCGGGGCTTTTTTCCCTTTTTGTTTTAACATCGGACCGAAGGAGGAGATTCTCGAAGATGTTATTCTCAAAGTGCAGAGAGCAGAGAGCCGAGAGGCAAAGGCTACAGGGTTTCTATTGGAATTCCAGGGAGCAAGGAGACCATGCAAGACAAATCCTGTTACACAGAGAGCACAGGAACACAGCTGCCTGATCCAAACCATCCCGCCAACCCCCCATCCCCACCCCCCCACCCCCGTACGTACAAACACACACACACACACACACACACACTCCTCTAACGGTAAATGTGGGGAAAGCCGTTCACCTATTCATTCAATGCCCAACGTATTTTTTTTTCATCCGACGATTTCAAAAAGTCCATTGCCTTTTCTTTTTCGATGTACGAGGACTGCTGCACTGACTTTTTTGCGCGGGGGAAGGGGGTTAATAAAAAAGGCGCAATGCGTTTTGGGTCTGATTTAACCACCCCCTTCCTGCCCGATTCTACCACACCCTGAGACAAAGTATCTCAGAAGCACCCTGTGCTAAAGCCACAATTAATAGGCTTACCACGGATTCGTCGAGCGAGCGAAAGCTTTCTGTTTTGGCTTGCCGTCTCCGCGAGGGACTTTCCGAAAACGAACAAACGCGGACGCCTAACGAGACGGACGGCGACGTCAAAGGGAGGAGGCGGGAGGGCGGCCCAGACGCCACCGATGCCGGGGCGGACCGCCGGACCCGGCGACAGGAAGGAAGATCAAAACGCCGCGCTCCCCGGGCGGGCGGGCGTGCGTGTGTGCGTGCGTGCCGTGGTTCCGCCCTGCTACCGGCACCGGGGCGCGCTCCTGTGAACGAGATCCCCCCACCGGCGGAGAGATTACGCCGAGGCGCTGTCGCGCTGCACTGGCGCGCGTGGAAGAGGTGCCATTTCACACAGCAGACAGACAGACGCTGGAGAAAGGGGCTCGCGCTGGGTGCAGACGGCACACGAGCGGCTCTGGAGCCTGCCTCCCTTCGGCCCGATTCAGACACGCCGCTAAACACAGGGAGACCCTCTCTGGGTCAACAGGGCCAAGTGTCGGCATGGAGAAAATAAAAATAGTCCACGCACAGAACGATGATGAGAATAGCCACAGATAATCGTTGAGACCGCGGCCACCTTAATAACAAATCTTACAAAGCCAATAACAGTAGAAGTTATAATAACAACTGGAACTATAACAGTACAAATATAACGTTCACTACAGCACGAGGAGGGATATCGCTGACGATCAGAGCCACCGCCGCGGTCGTGCTAATGATCCGAAGCGCCTAGTCGCAGTCCGGCTTCAGCTGGTTCCCGCGTGCTCCCCTGCTCTTTGTCAGATCGAGGCAGCGACTTGCCGCAGCCCGGCGAGGCGAGTCGTGCCTCCACGGTCGGGGTGAGAGCGTCCGGCCCGGGGGACGGAGAGAGCCGGGGCCCGGCGGGAAAGAGGCGGTACACGTGCGTGCTGCGGGGTCGAGCAGACGAGGGGTCCATGAGGTCAAACACAAGTGTACCGAGCTGTTGGCATCACGCTCTCCGCAGTACTTTGTGTTGCTCTCAAGACGGGAGGCGTGGGGCGGGCGGGGCACGTTTCGGCGGGACCGCAGAGCGGGGAGGACGGAGGACAAAGAGCGACGTTCGGGTGAGCTCGGACGGAGGACGGGACCGATGCGGCGCGCGGGCGCCGAGAAACCCTCGCCGTTTCGTTTCCCCTGCTCGCGGCGCGAAAAAATACGAGCTTTGTTTCTTTTAATCCCCCATCGACCCCCCCCCACCCGCTCCACCACCCCCACCCACAAAGACTCCTCAGCTGATTCTAACCACCGAACTGTCACATGACCCTGGTGCCGGCATTCCCTTAACCCGCCACCCCCGAGCCTGATCCCCCCAGAGCCAAGAGCAATCCTTCTCCCCCTCCTTCTGTCCCGTGGAAATCCCGGTTTTGATAAATCTGCTCTCCGCGTTTAAAAGCCGTCTTCTTTATTTGTTTCTGTCCGTGACCGGCGAGATGTCTGAGCGCCCCTCACAGCTCCCGAGAGCCTAACCCGTGGACATGACAGCAAAACGTCACAAGTTAGGGTCTCAGGGATTGAGAGAGGCACAGTTCGCTGTCTCCCCGACGACCGCACGTTAAAGAGTGGCCGTTTCCCCCCCAAAAAACACAAAGAGTCGAGACTGAGGGAAGCCCGGCCGACACAGGGCCCTGTCGTGACACAGCGATAGAACGCAGAGGGCCGAATCGATGGCCGCAGCGACGCTTTCCTTCTCTCTCTCTCTCTCTCTCTCTCTCTCTCTCTGGCTTTGTTTTTCCTTTTCCTCCCTTGCTCACGGCACCACACAACAAGTGCAACTCCAGCCAGACACAACATGGACCCCCTCCCCAACTCTCCCTAACATGCACCCCCCCCCCCACCCCCACCTCCCAACATACACACACATGAGCACACACAGACACGAACTCTCCCGCTCCGTCCCCTGGACTAAACAGAACAGCGCTTCTCCGCGCGACTCCCCAGCACCAGGTGACCGTAGCCGCAGCCCCGCGCTCAGGTAACGCCGCTCCCGCAGCCAGCCGCGAAAACAGCAAACGCAAACAAAGCCGCCGCCGCCGCGGCGCGCGGGCTAACGCACTGCGCGGCTTGTCGGGAGAAAAGCTCAGAGCCAGCACGCGACCCACACGACTGCGTCGACCTGCATCACACACATTCGCTCAAATAATAACGGCGCCCCCATGGGCGGTCAGCACGGCTTGTATATATATATATATTTTAAATCGGAGAGCGTGCGAGCTGCTCAAAGCCTTGCTGAACCAACGGCAACTTTCCCCCTCGATCGGCTATCTGGACACTGCCTAACAGATGCTACAGATGTGGACTAGGAGAGGCAGTGCAAATGAGGAGTAAATATATTTTTCTTTAAAGAAACAACAACTCACCCCTGTGTTCGGTGGTCGGCGGGTGCAACGGGTCCGCTGTTCTTTTACAGCCTGCTCGACACACAGGAGAGAGAGAGGGGAGAGAGAGAGAGAGAGTGAGAGAGAGAGAGAGAGAGAGAGAGAGAGAGAGAGAGAGAGAGAGAGAGAGAGAGAGAGAGAGAGAGAGAGAGAGAGACAGAGAGAGGGAGAGGGAGAGGGAAAAATCTCAGATTTCAACTTTTGTTGACAAGGCTGCATGCAAGTCTGTCTCTCAGTTTAATGGAAGGCTGAAGGGAGAGAAGAGAGAGAGAGAGCGAGAGAGAGAGAGAGAGAGAGAGAGAGAGAGAGAGAGTGGAGATGGGGTGGGGGGGGCGGAGTGGGGGGAGCGACCGGCGACTGGAAATGAAACCGGTGAGCTGAGATAAGAAAAGAAGAGGATGGGTGGTAGAGGAAGAGCGAAGGAGAGCTGCACCATGTGCAGAGCGAGAGAGAAAGAGAGGAGAGAGAGAGAGAGAGAGAGAGAGAGAAAGAGCGAGGGAAGAGAGAGAAAGAGAAAGCGGGGTAAGAGAGCGAGAGAGAGAGCGAGGGAAGAGAAAAAAATAAATGAGGAAAAATAAATGTGCTCAGAGGCCAGGCAACTCCCATGTTTGAAGTTTGCGAAAAACAAACAAGAAAAGAAAAAACGAGTAAAAAGACGAAAAAGAAAAATCGTTTGGAAAAATATGCGCAGACGAAAAAGTGAAAATGTGTACGACGGACAGCGACAGGGATGCCGGAGCGGACCGGGGGTGAGACAGAGAGAGAGAGAGAGAGAGAGAGAGTCCAGTCGGCCTCGGATCCACACCGCTGCCAGTCTGCAGACAGGGCCCCAGCACAAGTGCAGAGCACCAGCCTGCTAGCCAGGGGACTCACGAAGAGATAGAGAGAGAGAGAGAGACAGAGAGAGAGGCTGCGCCCCCCCGCCTGCATACGCACGCACACACACACACACACACACACACACACTCACGCCACCCGCACGTACATACGTACACTCTCCACCTCTCTCTCAGTCTCCACCGCCCGCCTGACTAGTTCACATGTATTGCACTTTTTCATATTCAGTCCGCGGGAGAACAAGGAAAGGTAGCTGTCATCTGATATTTGCAACAGATGGCGACCCAAAAAAAAAAGAAAAAAAAGAACGAACAAAAAAAGAAAAAAGAAAAACTGGCATAACGGCAAGAGACAGAGAGAGAGAGAGAGAGAGAGAGAGAGAGAGAAGGGAAAAAACCATCCTCCAAAATGAAAAAAGAAAAGAAAAAGAAAATCAAATCAAGGAAAGAAGGCGTCAGTGGCTGCTGCTGCTGCTGTCGCCCTCTTCTCCGCACCCCTTTCTCTCTCTACTTCTGTACTACATTCGTTCATTCCGCCACTTCTCTCCCTCGTCTCGCGCCTGCCTTCTTCCCTTCTCTATCTGCTCGCTACTCTCTCTCGTTCTCTCTCGCTCGTTCTCGTTCTCTCTCTTTCTCTCTCTCTCTCTCGTTCTCGTTCTCTCTCTTTCTCTCTCGCGCTCGGCGTTGAACAGATCGAACCGCCTGCCAAAATGGAAAAACCGGAACAGCACGACAGATACAGAGAAATTGTATACTCTCTGCCTAAAGTCCCCGCTCCCTTTACAAGTCCACATCCACCAGCAGGGGGAAAAAAAGAGAGGAAAAAAAATAGAAATATCATCCATTCATTTCCTCCAACAGCTGAAATCATTTAAACCCAGAGGCCCGCTTCTCTGTGGTATCAGCAAGAGAGTGTAAGCGCACGAAAGAGAGACAGACAGAGAGAGAGAGAGAAACAGAGAGAGAGAGCGAGAGAGAGAGAGAAAGAGAACCGACCACGTCTTTACAATTTGACGATTTCCACCTTTTTTTCCGCCTCTTTTTAAACTCCTTTTTCCAGTTGAAAAGTCTCCTGGATTTTCTCATGCTCGACTGTATTCCTCTCTCCCTCACAGAGCCCCTCTCTCCAGCTGCCCCCTCCAAAGCACAGCCCAGCATCAATAAGGGAATCTTTTCGAAAAAAGAAAGGGAGAAAGAGAGAGAGAGCAAAAAGGAGAGAGAGAGAGAGAGAGAGAGAGAGTGAAAAGGAGAGCGAGAGAGAGAGAGAGAGAGAGGGAAAGCGAGAGCAAAAAGGAGAGAGGCCAGGCCATACAAACATAGCAACATGATGTGCTGGGCTTATAGAGGCTACATTTAATCTTCACTGGCTCCCCCAGGCTTCGGGAAAGAGAGGAGCGAGAGGGAGAGAGAGTGAGAGAGGGGGAGAGGGAGAGAGCGAGAGGGAGGAAAGAGAGACGGGGGAGGGAGAACATTTGCAGGGAAGGAGACTGCCGACGGACAACGCACAACAGGCACAAATCAGCGACGACAGGAAAAAAATCCCCCAGACCACACTGCCTCTTCCTCCTTTTCTCTCTCTCTCTCTCTCTCTCTCTCTCTTTCTCTCTCCTTCTCTCTTTGTCTCTCTCTCCCTCAATCTCTCTCTCTCTCTCTCTCTCTCTCTCTCTCTCTCTCTCTCTCTCTCACTCGGCAGTGTCTGATTTTGGAAAGCCTCAAGTCCTCTTTGTTGACTGTCATGCACGTTGTGAGCCATGTCTGCAACGCTCAGGAAACAATCAGCAATCAATACGCTATCCTGATCACCTTCCCCCCTCCCTCCCTGTCGTCCGTGACTCGCCTCTTCCCTTGCGGTCTATGACCTCCCCCAAAGCGACCCTCATCTATCACCCTCCTTTTGTCCAGACACACCAGGCACTAATATTAGACGGACATCGAGAGGGCCAGCAGCCTCCATGGATCCACACACACACACACACAAAGCCACGCGCACACACACACCTGCACACGCTTCATACACACGCATGCACAAACCCAGACACACAGACACAGACACACACACACGACCATTTCTTACACCAGCCGACTCACAAGGGCACACGATCGCAAATCTAGCCGCACATCACGTTGAATATTCAAACAGCGTTCGTGATCTTTTAGTGTGGCATTCGGCGCGGCTACCTATCGGCAGCTCAGCCCTCGATTTACCAAAACGCGGCGGCAATTAGCGTCTACAGCAACGGCGATGTTAATGGCGACGGCGGCGGCGACATCGGCAAAAAAAGAAAAGCTAATAGCGCGCGTGCGTCCCGCTCTGTCGAGACTGCGTCGAGTCTCCCGGCGTAATCGTCGCGCCTCCGAGGCGCGGGGGCTCCTTCGACAGCCGAGCGCGTCGAAATCACCCAGCAGATAAAAGACAATATATATATATATATATAAGTTCCCGACCCAAATGGAAAAAGGAACGAGGGACGAGGGCGGCCCGTCTGAACCTAGCGGGAGAAAACGGTCAGCTCTCTCCTCTCTCCTCCGCCAGCGCAGACGCCTACAGACGCTCCCGTCTTCTGAGACTGGACTGCGAAAAAGGAGGGAAAAGAGATGCTGCCCCTCCTTTTTATCGGCCAATATTTGTAACTGTTGGCAACTGCGCTTGGCTTGGGACAAACTTATTGTCAGCCCGGTTCGATACATCTCCCCCCCCCCCACCCCACCCCCTAAACCGATAATTCGCAACATGCACGAAACCCGGAGACGTAGACAGCAGACATACACACTCACGCACGCACGCAAAAACGCCCCGCGGACACACACACACCGATACACACACAAAAACACTCGCAGACACACACACACACACACACACACACACCAATACACACACTGGCATGCACAGGAGCACGCACGCACACACACACCCCCACATACTCACACACTGGTGAGTGGATGCACACACACATACAAACACAAAAAACACACACACACACAGTTAGTCACAACACCCACAAGCATGCCCACAGCACCCAACGCACACAAAAAACCCACACAGACACTGACGAACATCCCCCCCCCACACACACACACACACACACACACACACACACACACACACACACACACACACACACACACGCGCAGGCGTTCACAAAGGCACATGCAATTACATGCAGATGCCATCCATGCGCGAGAGACACTTTCACACTTTCCCGTGGCATTCCCTCTTTGAAATATGTCTGAAACATACGCCAGTCTCATTTGGGGGACGAGACAGACACAGCAGAGAGAGGGAGAGGGAGAGGGAGAGGGAGAGGCGGGGGGGGTGGCTAAACTGTAGTATTGGGACAATGCAGTGTGCCGTGGTGGCAGCCGGGAGAAAGGTAGAGGGAGATGTGTGATAGCAGAGGGTCACAGCGACTGCAGAATACAAAGCGAGCGAAGTGGTGCAGGAGAGGGCGAGGGGACGGAGCGGTGCCAAGGCTGCGCACAGAACGCCAAGCAAAGCCCCCAGGCCGGGCACACCTGTCTCAACAGCCCCCCCCCCCCCAGAACGACCAGATTGCTCAAACGATACGTTTGACATCCACAAAGCTGCCCCGTTGGGGGACACCCCGAACCGGACCCGCACACTGGGGGCCGCGGCCCAGCCACCAACGGCTGTGGAGATGCAGAGAACCCCACCCGCCGGTTTCAAACGAGCGGATCACCCTCCAAACCCCTCCCCCCCCCCACCCCCTCGTCCGCGCCAGCCTCTCCAGCTGCGCCCACTGGCACCCACTCGTCCCCGCCCGCCCTTCACCTCTCACGGAGGGGGACGGCGGCGTGGGGACCTCCTCGCCCCAGCAGCCCATTGTGGCGGTGAGCGAAACGCCAGCCAGGGTACACCGTGTTCTCGCAGGCCGGGGGGGCCCGCGCGCACTACCAGGGATACAACGATCATTATCGCGGGGGGCGGGGGCGGGGTGGGGGCGCACGCACGAACGGCGCGAGTGACAGATTCGTGACAGGCTGAAGTGCGTCCTTCAAGCGGGGGAGAGAGCGGCACCTCTCAGGAGAGGTGTTGGAGTGGGCTGGGGAAACGCCGGCCGCTCGCCGCCGGCTGCCATGGGCTCCTCGCTATCGCGGTGGCCAGCGGGCTGGCACTATTAGCCAATGGGGGTTTGAGGGCAGAACGCCAAGCGCTCAACGTGGCGGCGCAGCGGAGAGCCCGTGCCTCCGTTTCATGATCGATAACATTTATTTATTTATTTTTAAACAAAGGATAATCTATCACAAGACCAAAATTGAAATCAACCCCCCAAAAATGCCCGAAACGCAATAAATGTTAGCAGATGCCAAACCGGGATTTACTAGACGCTAGTGACTAGAGAAAGGATACTCTTTGCTGGATTTTCTGAAGACAGAAAAGTAACCAGTCCGTCTATAACATGACCCTGCAAATCTAATCGCTCAGGAGAAATACCTGCGTTGTGCTTGTCGCACGTACCGACGGTACAAATATCAAAGTTCAAACGTCCGGTTTGCTTTCCGAAGGACGTGTTCGTCGTTTCGCTTTGTGAGCAGCTAATGGGACAAGTGCGTCGTCGGTGTATTAATGCGCGGCGTGATCTCAGCGACGTTGACGCGAGCGGCGCACAATCGTCTGTGGGAGGGCGGAGCGCGTCGCTGCTGCCAGGGAATGCTGCAGGTGATGTTTTCTCTTCTTCTTCGCTTCTTCGCGGCTACATCGTAACTCGGGCTCTCCTGCACCTCCGGCGGAAGACAGACGACAACAGACTGACACACTCGCGCCCCCGGGAAAGAAACGAGAGGATGATGACGACGATGCGCGCGCCGGGCGTGAAGGCGGAGGAGGGCAGGGCACGCTCCTCGCTTGACCGTCTCGCGGCGCAGGGGCGCGAGAGAGAGAGAGAGAGAGAGAGAGCGGCGCGCTGGCTGCTGGCGACGGGGCCGTCTGGGAGAGAGACGGCGAGAGAGAGAGAACCTCAAGGTCAGCACATTGTGAGCAGAGCTCTTCAGCGCGGCGGCCTCTTTAATCATCACCTGCATGACACGGTGACACAGGACGACAGAGAGAGAGAGAGAGAGAGAGGGGGGGGAGGGAGGGGAGAGGGGGAGGGAGAGAGAGGGGGGAGAGAGAGAGAGGGGGAGAGAGGAGGGAGGGAGAGAGAGAGGCGGGCGGAGAGGGGGAGAGAGAGAGAGAGAGAGAGGGGGAGAGAGAGAGAGAGAGGGAATGAGAGAGAAAGAGGGAACCAGAGAGATAAAAAGGGGGGGAGAAAGAGAGAGAGAGAGAGAGAGAGAGAGAGAGAGAGAGAGAGACAGAGAGAGAGAGAGAGAGAGAGAGAGAGAGAGAGAGAGAGAGAGAGAGAGAGAGAGAGAGAGAGAGAGAGAGAGAGACAGAGAGAGAGAGAGACAGAGGGAGCCAGAGAGACATAAGAGAAGAGAATGCCAGAATGCCCCTTTTTTGTAGAAGATGAAAGCTGAAACACTTGTTTGTTTATCTGGCTCTTTCTCTTTCTTTGCCTGGGGCGGCCATTACCCGGGGAAGACGGGGCGATGAGAGTGACGCCCCCTGCTGGGCCCGGACCCTTCGCACTCTGATCTGCTCTGGATTAATGCTTCAAGCCTGAGATAACACAGCTCACAGCCTCCCTGGCTACCCACACTCCATTGCCCTTGTTTCATATGCAAGCTTATATACTCTCCACCTGCCCAAAACCTACACACAGACACACCACCGAGTCACTGACTCCTATGTGGAGTGGATGTGAAAATATAACATTCATGTTCTTTTAGTTTTTTCTTCTCTTCCAAAAGTAAACTCGACACAATAAAAAAATAAAAGAATAATAAGCAAAATATAGGCAGACAGCAATTTCAAGTTCCCTGCTCTCGGGGAGGGTGGCGAAACCAAACCCCCTCGCCGCGGGAGACAAAGACGCGGAGAGGAAGCAGTCGCACTTCATTGTTCTCCCGCCGCACCGGTCGCCACACCGCTTGCTGCATTGCTCGGTCTGTCTGGCAGTACCCCAGTCTGGCCAACAGGGGGCGACCGTCGGCTCCCTTTCAGCCCCCGCTGCAGCCCTGACGCCAGGATCTGAGGTGGAGGAGGAGGAGGAGGAGGAGGAGGAGGAGGAGGAGACGGATGCCGCTTGGCACGCAGGCCCCGGCGCTGTGCTGCTGTTCACCTTCACAGAGGCCTCCGTTTCACTCTGTTTGCTCGTTCGCCGCGAGCCGTAAATCCCGGGCCGCGGAAAAAAACGGGGGAGAGAAAAATGTCTCCCTCGGCCTCCCTCCCTCCTCACGCACGCGACGATTTATCACACGCAAACGCAGCGACGGCTTCCGTCGCCCGGGCGTAATAATGTTGTTCGTACACGAAAAGGCGAGCGGCCCGGATATGATTTCGCTGCGTGTCAACATGCGGACTTCCATTTCTTACACGGCGCACATTTAGAGAAATATACTGCGGCGGCTGTATGCCCCCGCTCCCCGATGCCATAAAATCATTCACTCTGTCTGGGCTCTTTCGCTGCGCCCGGATTAAGCTCCTGAATCTGTCTTCAGCCGCGCAGACAGGCGAGCGACGTTAACGTGATTCGCCGCGTCTCGGGCTAAAGCCGTTTAGCCACACCGCGCACTCGTCCGCCAGGCGGAAAACCCAGAGGCAATTACCTTCGACGAGCGACTCTCCAACCTCTCGACACCGCGCGTACAAAACACACAGAGCGTAGCCCGTTTCCCCCAGCCTGATGACGCGCAATATTGTATTGACCATCGATCGATCGTATTAGGTTACAGACACTAACTAGCCGTTTCCCAGCACTTAAAAGCAGTTCCCTAAACGTGACCTTGCACTGACCTAACGTGACCTACGCCGTGTATCGACTGACGCGTGCGTGGGAAATAAATGTGTCGTCGTCCCCAAATGTAGCCTCCGGCAGCGTCTGTGGGCACGCGGGATCGCACGGAGTAGGACTGCCTGCCGCCTGCCGCTCTGGCCTTCCAGAGCCCCGCCCCCGCCCCCGCCCCCGCCCCCGGCGGGCGCAGAGGGACACTCACCGGGAGCCCGTCGCCGGAGGAAAGAGGGCGGCTCTAGAACCAGTCACCGCGGTGATGAAAGTCGCGGGCCACGCCCTCACCTCGGCGTAACCACACGCCGTAAACAAGCGTCTGAGAGTGGAGGGGGGCGGCCCAGCCCACACAGGAGTGCAGCCCCGTGCCAGAGGCACAAAGTGCAGGGAGCCACCCCAGGCAACAGCATGCCCCCTCTGGGCATGCAGGAAACAAAAAAGCTGTCGGCTACTCTATTCCTGCGAGTCAACGGTGGGTCACCTGTCGCAGCCGCAAATGCGGATTAGGCGATTTTTTTACTTAAATTATAAATGGGACTTTATCATTATATTTGACTTTAATCTTTTTTTGCATGCGTGCATTATTCAAACCCGGGCATTACTCATCGCCTTCCTGTACTGTGTACGGGGGGAAAAAAACGACAATAAAGAATCCTGTGTGGCACTTGTTAATACGAGTGACAAGTTTGGCTGATTCGAAAACATTTGATTGATTGAAAATAGCCCTAATTTAAATCCGGTGAATCGGGGGGGGGAAAGGGAGAGGGCTTAACCGGCCCCGTGTGTTTTCATGTGGCGGCGTTGCGCCGCGGTGCCGTGAAATAAGCCAGAGGCGTCGTAACCGAATGATCCGTACGCGCCGGCTGGCGGCGAGCCGGTTTGGTTGACGGCGTACATTAAATAACTGTACGAATGCAAAAGTGGAGCGAAGGAGGAAATGAAACAAGTGACTAGTGCTGAGGGAACTGAGGAAGACACTCAGTTCTACCCGCGGTAGTCATAAATAGTACAAAAAGTGCATTTTCACTTCACGGGCGAAACCATTTGTATTAAATATGGATGTGCGCTCGGCTGTAATGTCCGTACTGCCGTCGGTGCGTGCGTAAGTGTTCTCGAACGGGAAACTGATGAACGCCCAGGGTCTGGCGTGGCTTTAAAGGAAACACGGCGTTGTCACACTGTCCTGGCCCTTCTGAATAAAAGTCGCCATTGTCTTCGGTCACCTTTAATTAGAACTTGGATTATAAGTTCTATAAATATATGGAACTTAATTGAAAAATAAAACAAACATGGCTTTTGATGTCCGCGCTCGTTTCCCCCTTCGCAATTACGATCATTAAGGCACAGCTTTCTTCCCGTGCCAGGGCAAGCATTCTTGGGCCTGTTCGCATTTTGGACATGTGCTTTGTGGAATACTGCATATCTCCTAATGAACAAAGAGCCTGTCCGCAATAGTCGACTGCGATAACGTGGAAATTCAGTGCTACAATTTCCCTGAAGGTTTATCCAAGTACCAAGGTTCTGAGTTATGCTACGTTAATTGTCAATAAAATTGAATGGGTAAAATGTTGAAGGGCAGCACGAGCAATTCGAAACAAGTATTCAAAGCGAGGTCTTGTATTCAAAACAAATTCATTCACGGAAATGGGTGCCCATTCAGAAAAAGGATAACTTTTCTGGGTATACAAGCTCAGTTATTCCTGTCGCAATGTATGCGCTTTCAAGAAAGGAAATACGCAGCCCCAGTAGATTTGATCTTTCTGAAAAGTGTCGCCATTTACAGCATGTGACCCTCACACCCCCAACCCCAGAAAACCACTTTTAAACAATCACAAATAAAGATAAAACAAAAATCTGTTCAAATGTCAAATGTGAAAGAAGAACAATTTCAAACAGACAACTGCAACTCCCCGCCAACGTCACAACGGCCAAATCGCTGCCCGTCTCCCACCGTAGGCTGGAAACTCACCTCTTTAGACCGCACCTCGTACCTTAACCCACCCATCCCTGTATTTATTCTTAAAAGTCAGTTTCACTTATTGTTCATTTCCTTGCAATTAACACTCAATTAGTGTTGTTTATGTGGCTTACTTGACAAATTATGTACTTAGACATCGTAGCATCGAGTGATGGTTCATTTACTCGGGCTGAATGCACTTTCCTGAAGTCGATTTGGATAAAATCGTCTGCTAAATTATTTTATTATTGTATTATTATTATTAGAACTAAAGCCCTATTTTGGCAGTTCCGTGTTTTAGTGGTGAGGGAGCGTAACAGATCGCCATGCGGTCGCACACAACCGGGGCTCTCCAAGTGGGACAGGGCGAGTCTGAGGGGTGACATAACGCATTTGTGGTGGCCCACGATCATGAATCAGGCCGTGCGAGCGTTCAGTACCGGGCGGCGATCGCTAAGGAGCACTCCCACCAATCAAAGCGAAGGCAGCTGCATTCTGGGAATTCAGCGGCACTTTCACCCCGATGCCTTTCCGGTGACGCATTGGGCTCCACGGGTTTTTGTTGTCCCGCAAAAGAGAAGTGATTTTTTTTGCTGGGGTTTTTTTTGTTGTTTTTTTTGGGTCCGTTTTTCGGTTCAGCTCAGGACGCTCCGAGCATTTATTTTTCATGCCACAAACAGCAGAGCAGAGAGCCGATGGGGGCGATGGGCTCGGGGCCGGCGCTCTCTCACCCTCAGTCCTGCGGGAGACTGACCTCAGAATCTCTCGCATTCATCTTTTCAAGCACTTCTCTACCGCCCCCCCCCCCCCCCCCTCCCATGAGCCTGACACAGAACAGAGAGAAGCTCTTCTCACGGCACTGACAACGGACAGGCTTACGTGTAACCATCAAAACCACCATTGGGGCTTTGGTAGAACCAAACCAGAATGGTGCAACACATTTGAGTCGGCTTTGTATACAATTAGCAATTGCTGGCTACGATTAAACGTTAAGCGTATATGATAATATACAGGAATATATGCCACTTACCAGACACTTTTATCCAAAGCAACCTACAGCGGTGAATGCATACATTTTTCAACCTAAGCGTTGTCAACACCATGCTCTACCTACTGAGCCACATAGGACCACATGAATAGAACATACACACACGCACATGCACGCGCACACAAAAGCGAGCTTGTTTCCTTTCCTCTTTCGCTCCTTCGTCCTCCCCTCTCCTCGCCCCGTGGTTAACTGGCCGTGCTCTGTCCAGGCCCGGCGGGGGCGCGTGTGTCTTACCGTGGCGTGGCGGGGGCTCCTCGGGGGTCGGGCGTACCTCAGGGAAAGCTAGGAGGCTGTACAGTTATCTCCCGTGGTGTAATTCTAAACTATACAACCTACTACCTCAGCCTGCGAGCACGCGGATCAGGGCGGGAAACACGCCGGGGCTCCGCTGGGGCCGGACCGGGGTGGAGGCCGGGCTCGTAGCGCAGCTGCCTCCTGTTAGCGTACCTCGGCGGTCACCGCACCCCTGCCCTCCCCCACCCCCGCCCCCCAGCCAGGGTGCGGCCGGGGGTTGGGTACCGACCCAGCTCGGCATCCGCCATTCCCCCTGTTCATCCAAAGTCGCCGGGCTAACGGCGAGCGACATTAAGAGGCGAGGTGCGCAGGCCACACAGACACAGGCCTATAGATACGAGCTTGTGTGCTCAGTCACCACAAGTTCGGATCTACGGGTTTGTGGCAGCGGGCATTTTTTTCTTCTTTTTGGATGGCGGCAGCACGGAGAAACGGTCACGGCGCGTGCGGGCCCGTGGAAGTCTGGGGTTTCCGCGCAGAGTGACACGCGGACTGAACTAACGCCGGGGATAGGCTTAGAGAGATATCTAGGATCTCCTGTTTGTCAAGCAGAGCTACATGAACGCAGCAGCCACACACACTGAAATGAGCTCTGTGTTCCACGGCGCATCTCGGAGAATAGAACAGTCGGATAAATCTCGAGGAACCATCGAAAGCTGTAGTGACAATAATCCCCCAACAACGGTAACATTTTTATCTCATTCCACATTGGCACGCCCATTTGCTACTTATTTCAGAGGAATATAATCCCAGTCTTGTGATGTCACTTCCTGATGACGTTTGAACTGTCCTGGGGAGCCAAGACGTGGATTGGTCCCCATCATCGAGACAAATTAAGAGACAAATGCGCCCTGTGCCCCCAAATACGCCCCTGTGCCCCCAAATACGCCCCTGTGCCCCCAAATGCGCCCTGTGAAGGTCCTCACCACGCGAGGGGCTTCTGTGATCGCACTGGAGGCACGGCACCAGCTCCCTGTATATGCGATGCATCCAGGGCATCGTTTCAGGCGGGATTCTGGGACACCCATGGAACAGCATCCGATACGATGTGGAACACAACGGGCGGTCGTGAAAAAGCAAGCGACAGCGCTCGAGAGCCTGCTATGGGGACGCGTTCGTGACTCCTTATCGCCTGCTTTTCCGAAAAAGACAAAAGTTCCCGACCTGCATGACAATGAAGATGCCCCCAAGTCACACATCCCCCATAAAGCAGCAGTTCTCATAGCAGCGATGTGTCTCTCAGTCTGCAGTTCTCAGTGCTGCGATGTGCCTCTCAGTCTGCAGTTCTCAGTGCTGTGATGTGCCTCTCAGTCTGCAGTTCTCAGTGCTGTGATGTGCCTCTCAGTCTGGAATCCAATCTCGACTCTGCCAGTGTTGACTCTGCCAGTGTTGACTACAACTAAGAGGCCAGTCAACTAGTCTTCACTATTAGCCGTCGTGTTGCCCAGGATGTGAGGGTGTATTCTCCCCTCAAATTGCACGGCCACTCCACTTGTTGATCAGATACCTGCAGTCTGCCTGCGACAGCTGCGTGAACGGTGCAGCACAGCTCAGCCGGCGCATCGCAGAGCTAAACGGGAGCCGCGGCCGGCTGCTAAACGATGTTTCGGACGAGGCTGTCGAAGGCTGTCAACAGAGTTGAGACGGGCCTAAAACTGTGATTGGCCATTTGAAACGTAGAAAATGAGGGATAAAAAGTATTACAAAATGAATGCTAGTGAATCAAGTTGCATCAACAAGTGGATCTATGGTCCATCAGTACAGATCACACAAAACATATCCCATATATATATACATACACAGTGCCTTGCAATAGTACTCAGACCCTTATAATGTTTTCAAAGGTTGCTGGATTACAATGATACGTTCACATTTTTTTACCTTTAATATTTTTTATTCAAAACTAAAACAGAATTTTCATAAAGAATAAATTAGTTATGTCTGGCTAATATTTTAAATAAAACTAAACTTCAATGTTCTGCTTGCATAAGTATTCAGACCCCTCGCATTAGTACTTGGTGGAAGCACCTTTTGCTGCAAGAACAGTTTTAGGTGTTTTTGTGGAAAGGTTCTACCAGTTTCTGGTTGGAGGTGATTTTCACCCATACTTCCTTGCAAAATTGCTCTAGTTGCTTGGACATCACTTCCGGACAGCGATTTTCAAGTTGTGCCAGATTCTCGATGGGGTTTAGGTCAGGATTTTGACTGGGCCACTCAAGGACATTCACCTTTTTATTCTTGAACCACCCCAATGTAGCTTTGGCCCTGTGCTGTGGATCATTGTTCTGCCCCAGTTTCAGTTTTTTGGAAGACTGAAATAGGTTTTTCTCACAGTATCTGCCTGTACTTTGCTCCATACATTATTCCTTCTATTCTGGCAGGTTTCCCAGTCCCTGCTAAAGAGAAGCATCCCCATAGCGTGTTACATGAGGCATCTAGGCAGTGTTAGGTTTGCGCCGTACATAACACTTTGCGTTTTGGCCAAACAGCTCTATTTTAGTCTCATCTGACCACAAAACTTTTTCCCACATCCTAGCTGGACACACTCACGCACTGTCTAGCAAACTACTGGTGGGCTTTGAGGTGTTTTGTTTCAAGTAATGCCTTTTTCTTGCCACCCTGCAATACAGGTCAGTATTTTGTAGTGCTCTTGCTATTGTTGACTGACTGCACTATTACTCCATTCTCAGCCACTGAACTCTGCAGCTCTTTTAGAGTCCTTGTTGGCCTCACATTAACTTTCGTCACAAGTCCCTTGTTTGGTCACTGAGTTTGGAGGGACAGCCTTTTCTAGGCAGGGTCTGGGTGGTGTGATGCAGCTTTCTCTTCTTGATTATTGAGCAATGATCACTGGGATGTCCAAACCCTTAGATACTTAGAGTATCCTTCGTCTAATCTATGCCTTTTGATAACCATTATCCCTGGCTTTCTGAGAAAGACCTTGGGCCTTCATTTTTGTGTCTTTCCTTCAAATTCACTACCCGACAAATGATCCTCACAAAGACCTGTGCTTTTAATCCTGAAATAATAACCGTCACTGTTAAGGCACACAGACAGAGGCCAATCAACTCATCGTGTGGCTCGTTAAGGTAATGTTTTGCAGCTGCATTAATTTATAGCTGCCAGGGCACAGGGTTTGAATACTTTTGCAACCAACATTTTTCAATTTTTATTTAATCTTACTAATCTATATACTTAAAAAAATTTTTTTACAAATGTGTGGAGTAGGTTGTATTTATTACAGATATTAGTTCTTAAATGAAAGTGTTATGAATGAATGAAGGGTCTGAGTACTTTTGCAAGACACCATGTGATGAAAATAATTTTAATAAAGTAACAATCTAATCCCCCATTTGTCAACTATTTTGTTTTGCCTCTTTTGTTTAAGCAAGACACCATTTATGGCTGACACTGGCTTTTCTGATGGAGGCTAACCAACCAAGAGACCTTCTCCATGAAAGCCTGAATCCTGGACCAGCTTATGAACCTGTTGGCCTCCATCCTTACATTGTTGTTCCAGCCCTCCATTACAGATGCTCTCTTCCATTGCCGAGAAATGGTTTACGCACAAAGACCGCCGTGAGGAGTAAGTGAGCAGCATGCAACTGACAAAAATGAACGAAGCCCATCTGCAAACCTGTTTTTCGGCATTGATTAAAAGTGTTTACCACACGCGGTTCATTGAGTCTAAACTAGGCATGGGTAATATACATTCTCTGTCCTGTGAATATTCTATTGTTTCTTTTAGCATTGATCTAAGAAAATGAGAGAACCCAAAAAATATAATTAATGGGTCTTATATGATATACACTCACAAGTTAGACATTACCTCTACACCGGCCCAATGAGTGCCCAATGGAGAAAAAAAAATTTACTTTCATTAAATTAATTTGACTTTTGATGAAATACAAAGCTTTACAGACTTACTGCTTCATTTGGATGAAAGCATATACACCAAATCATAACATTTATGGAAACCATTTAGTTACGGTATCAGCTGTAATTGGTCATTTATTTTCAATCACATACACTTGGAAGAGAGCGTGGTCAAATTAAAATGTAGTTGGCCAGAAACAACAGCTTGCTAGAATGGACAGCAGGTTGTATGCAATTCAAAATCAGAAATAGGGACAAGTCTCGACAATTATAACTAGCATAACAGTTATAAATGTCACATTATATGTGTGTATATTTATAAACATGTAATAACATATATATATATACATAATATATAGTATCTCAGTATTGATACTTAAACAAAACCTATCCCCTAAAAATATACCAAATAACATATGTTTATCCCTCTCTTTTAAAATACAATTATTAGGTCAAAATTTCAAAATCAGTCAAAACACATACAGGTCCCTCTATATTTCATTTATATTTTATAGAATCAGTCCTATTTGGAAAAAGAAAGAACCAATGGTGGTGCTTAAACACAACGCAGGCAAAGCATATGCTAGCGTTTCAAATGTAGGCCTTAAAAAAAAAAAAAAGACATTTTTACAGCTACAGCTCCTACAGTTGAGAGAAAATGATTCCAACAGAGAAAGACAGAGAATTGACACAAAACAGGTAGGAAAGCATAAATTATAGCTCCGGGCCCCTTGGAAATGTGCACTGTATTATTCACTCCATCTGAAGTGCTTTTACTGTAGCAATATAACCTTTATCATATACCCCGTAGGAAATGATCAGTTCAATAAATTAATAAAACACTGCACTGAATTGCCCGATACTACGTTTCCGTGGAGGCAGAATGGCTTTTGTTTCGGAATAATTGATCCTAACGCTATGTTCCGCGTTTAATCTTCGGCGCACAACGACACCTTTGGGAAAGGATGTCAGTCGGAGAGTTAAACACGAGCAATGCATGGCATTCTTGCCGTGATTGAGATGTTGACAAGGCAGAAAAAATCCATTATGTACAAAAACGTTCACCGGTCACATTTGCCTGTGATCACTAATTGGATTGTCACAAACGAAACAGTTCTTTGGCGGTGGCTCTCCCCCCCTGCATTGATACTGTTTGCTAGAATGAAGACTAAAGACGTCCTGCAGGACTATGAAGCCGGCGGAAGCCTTAGTGAGCCAAAGAATGCACTTTTTAATAAACGAAAGAATGTCAAAGCAATTCGAAAATACGATTGCTGGAAAGCATCGCACCCAATCATTTTCAAATTCTACTGATGGTATGTCATCAAATTATACAAGGAAAAGTAATTGCTACCCATGGAATAGTGTGTGATGGAATACGTGGGCCCAAAAATCCCCCTTTTTCCTTCTAACCAGCATAGTTCTGCTTGTGATGGGGTCTAACTGGGCACATTTTAAGCACACCTTAAGAAAAGATATAGGTTTGCAATTCTTTATTGCAATATTTGTATTTTTCTGATGAGTAAATTACACGAAGCACGCTATGTAACACGTGTCATGAAGACTGTGCCTGAAATATCACATCAATTCAGAAATTAATAACTGGACCAGAAGGCAATTAGACTTGTTAAACAGTAGCAATCAGCAAACCTTAACAACTGAAAATAATATCTAAAAAAGGGCACATTTTTACATTGCAAAAAAAACTAACTATGAATTAGTTGGGGTTGGGGGTCAAGACCTGTTTTGCAATGAATGTCACCTATACAGAATTTCATATTTATTTGGTTGATTTCCAGTCATTTTTACAATTCCAATTGAAACTGAAAATTTAGTCATCACGTTTGTAACTAAATCTCAATGAGAAAATAAGGGAGAATACGTCCATATGATTCCAAATATTTTCTTAAATTTACCACATAGTTAGACAGCTTTAATATTGCAGAAACTGCACAGAACATAAACTATGAAAGCAGTAATATTTCTCATTCATTAAGAAATGTCAACTTTAATTGCGCCAATCTAATATATTTGCTTTATCCATCATAAATTCTTAAAAAAGGAATTAATCAAAACCATACCATCAATGATAGGATCACACAAATACAATGGAAATACACTATTTAATTATGAATTGACTTTAAATGGTCATTGTCCAGCAACACTTTGGTGAAATATAGTCTTATTTGGTAGATTTTAATAATGTTTAGAATTCACAGCATCAAAGAACAAACAAAATAAGACAAACAGCAAATACAATTTATGTTTTGTAAATTACTATGAATGTATTTTACCAATACATTTAAAACGGAATGTTTAAATACCTTACGGTAAATATAAAAGTTAAACACCGCTAATAAGATATGCATTCACTTGAATGCAACAAATATTATTTTCCCAGCATGCACTGCACAATTCCTATAATAAATCGACTGCATTTTAAGCAATTTATCATTTAGACCAAGGTGGTCCTTGACAAAGACTCATGACAAAAGACTAATGAGAGAATACTTAGCTCCACAAAAAAGAAGGTTTGCCCCCCAAATAACTAAGAGGAGGCACTGCACAAATGTTTAAACAAAACATTAAAAACGTTAAGCCACATAGACCAATCTGGACAAAGAACCTTATTAAGCTAAAAACGTGATGTTTCAAGTGTCCTTCATCAAAGCCTTACGATATTAAAACACTTTTTTTTACCATCATACAGTAAATGCTCAAAGGTGCCCGGAGACAATCCTTCCTAAGGATGGAAATGTTTGTTGAGGACTTGAGAATATCCACTGACAAGAGACCTATAGAATTATTTTAAACTGGGCTGGCATATACTTCCTTGACCGGTTAGGGCACGTGCAGTTGCCAGGTAACCACCATTCTAAAATCATATACGGTTGTTGCTTTGAAGTCAACAACTTGTTTTATATCTTGTTTTACTTTGTCTGAGATGAGGTCTCAATGCAAAAGGTGCTAATAAATAAAATTATTAAAATTATTATTATTTATATTGTGAGATGAGGTTAAAAAAAATATTAAAAAAATAAATTAAAAAAAGCTAGTAAGGATGGCATGTACCAGTTATGTGAATAAGACTACTGTAGTTATATAGATAGAATATAAAACATTATTGTCCTTGAAAGGAAATTTGTCTTGCACATATGAAGCTCTGGTCAAACAGTAAGTAATAAAATGTGTATAACCCACATTTAGTGTGTCCATATTAGCATGGAAGCTTGTGTTCACAAAAACGATAGAGGTAGTTAGCTTATATCCACAGACTTAAGTGGATAAGCACATTTTTCTTTGATGATCAAAAAGACAACAATATTATTGCTCAAAAATGACGAAGTTCAGGAAACAGCACTTTGAGTCTGAAAGGTATATGATGTTGATATTTCTTAATTTAATTTTCTGCCAAGGCCACAAACATATCTGCTTAGCCATGCTAAAATCTTAGACCTAATCCGCTACAGTAACTGCCCAACGATGACACTTAAGCCTCACTGTTTACACTGTCCTCTGCTTGTGTTTTCTTTGCATTAATGAATTCCTCTCTTTCGTGAAATAAGGCAGAACTGAGCGTAGCTAGCGAAATTTCTCGCACGGACGAGGGCGGACGATCTGAAAGGCACGTGGTTCGACGGAGTACGGTTCTCAAGCGAAACGCTTTAAGAGGAACAGCTGAGCCCTAAAATTGCACAAGAAACCGCTAGGTTGCCATGATAGCGGTAAAAGTGTGCACAAATCGCTTCGTAAAAGAACAGAAAAGCTTAATTGCTGCAAAGCTAAATGGCAGCGTTCCGAAATTCAACACAAATGGCCATTGGTCGCCACGGTGCTCAAAGGCCCGTACACTGGAACTGAACCCCTGTGTTAAAACAGTACGATGGACGTGTGTGACCAACGGCTGGTCATAAAGTAAGATGACGACGGGTCATCTCTGAATATGACTAATTACACACCTTTTAGTTACTCGTTAGTCATGTCACTAGTCTTGGTCACTTTAACATGCCAAGAATGATATCATTATGCTATTGCATCTCATTTGCGAATGCCTGTGGTGAGTAATAATAATAAATAATAATACAAATAATAATAATAATAATCAGTATTGCACTTTCATTTTTTCCATTTACTTTCAATAGACTGACAGGCTAAAATAAAACAAATTCATGTGGCGAAAATGTTGCAGTGTGCCCCCAAGTCATTTTACAGCTGTAACAGCATATCCTGATCTGTAAATCTGAACTCGAACGTCTAATGACAGAAATGTGAGAAGGAAAGGAAACTTCCTTGTGTATAAGTGATGGCCTATGACACTGTAGCGTCTGTACATTTTCAGGTGCTGGTGATTTCCGAAGCTTGAAATCGCACGTATCTCATCTCAATATCTAACTGAAATCCCCAAATCTAAGATTCAGCATGTGTCTTTCTCAGAATATAAGCCAGCAGGAGATGAGACACGTTTTATAGAAATGTACTACATGTGTTTCTCATGTCCGCCACTTTCTATATAGAACAGAATGATGAGAACCATCTTTTTTCACTTTAAATTTTCAAACCTTTTTCCGGGTAGTTACATGGTAGTGTGATGAGAGATCTGAAATGATGCACATGGCACACTGAGCTAAATCAATAGCTGGACCATGCACGTGCACTTCTTAGATTCAGCTAAATATGACACATGCACTGCAAAAAATGACAAGCCCAAGATAAGAAAATGCTTGATGATAATTTTTTGGTGGAGCAAAAAAAATTAGCTACTGTACCATACTTTTAAAATCAGGACCATTTCAACCTGACAGACAATTTCCATATTTTTTGAAATCACTTATTTTCAAGACGTTAGAGATAATGGTAATTCCATGCCAATGCTGGGTTCTCCGGTATTTGCTCCTTGCCTGATTAAAATATAAATACACCACGAGAGAGGGCATTTAAATTCATTCGGCTATTTTGGCACCTAAAATTGAAGACGGCTCCACAGACCGCACAACAAAAAAAAAAAAAGAAGAAAAAAAAGAACACAATCAAACAAAATGATTCGAAAAAGGAAAAGAAAAACCCTGAAGAAGAACAGGGGGGGGGTAAAAAACTCAGTGAGGTGGAAGCGCTACAAGAGGAGGGAAATAAAGAAGACGTACTGGGTCTGGAGCGGCGCTGTCATGCCAAGGCGTCTGAGTCTGAGAGGAGTCTGCACCGTGCGTGCGGTCAGCAATCGCGTGGCATCAAAATGGAGTCTGGCTGGGAGGGCTGGCTAGGCCAGATCTTCAGCAAAATGTAAAACCTGCAACAACAACAAAAAAAGACACACTGTAACCGCACTGTACTCTAACAGGAAAAAGAAAAACGAATGCTTAACACCCAGTCACTTAAAAGCATATTCTCATGCACACACTGATTTTCTCCCTCTCTCTCTCTCTCTCTCTCTCTCTCTCTCTCTCTCTCTCTCTCTCTCTCTCTCTCTCTCTCTCACACACACACACACACACACACACAAACAAACATCCTCACACACACACACACAAATGCAAGCCTTCGAGTAGTAAGGCAAATTTTTCACAAAACAACAGTATACAAATAATGGCAGCAAAGGATTTTAAGCACAAATCACCGAGTAAGTAGCCAGCAGACTAACCCCAGAACATTGTCTCTTTCTCTCTCGTGCGCGCGCGGCTGTTCTGTCCTCATGTACCGGGGCACAAAACCCAAAAAACGAAACAGATTTAAAAAAAAAAAAAAAAAAAAAAAAAAAAAAAAGCCAGAAAAATAAAAGGCGCAGGGTTGAGTATGCTGAGACACGGTCGAGGTGGAGTTTCTCTACTGGCCACAGAGAAGGTGGAATTTGTGACCATGCAAAGGAAAGGGTGGTGTGTTTTTTTTCGCTCTCTCTCTTTTTTTTGGCGTTTCATTCTCTTTAATTTTTTTGGGATCCCAGCAGGAACCTTGGCTGCAGTTCTGACTTTCCTTTGCGGTGCCAAAATTCGGACCTTCCCTTTTGTGTCAAACTTCCATGAACAAAATTAAAAGGGGGAGAGAAACACGCTTACACGGATATAAATAAATTAAGCTACTGTAAAAAATATAACGGAAGATAAAAGTAAAGATGAGAAAGAGAGAAAAAGGGAAATCGGAAGAGTAAAAATAAAAGAGTTTTCGTAAAAAAACTGAACGGCAGGAGCGACTGAAAAGCCTGTGTTCGCACCGCATTTTCCCCCCAAACATGCCATCTCCTCACTTGTGTACCACAGAGTCTCCCCTCTGCCGTTCGGCGGCTCTCGCCCCTGCCTCTGTTCAACCCATGCCACGTAGAGACAGCTACTTTTTCCCCCTTTTCCAAAATGGCTCATAGCTGGAGCTAAGAGGATACTGCCCTTTTCAGAAGAAGCTACAATATTTTAGCACACGGTCTTGTGTACGGAGCTGAGCATACGATCTCTCTCTCTCTCTCTCTCTCAGTCTCTCTCTCTCTCTCTCTCTCTGTCTCTCTCTCCCTCTCACTCCCTCTCTTTCTGCTCCACTCCTTTATTCTGTTTTGGACTCAAACAACGGGCGCACAGCTGTGTCATCGTTCGTAATTGAGCCCTCCAACACCAGGCTGTTGCCGTGCCAGCGGTACGGGGCGCTTACGTAGCGCCGCCACATCCCATCTGTCTGTCTGTCTGTCTGTCTGTCTGTCTGTCTGTCTCACCTACTCTGAGCCCTGGGAGTTTCTCGTAGCCCCGTGTCATTGGCTCCGTCATCTCCGCGCCCTGTCACTGACTCCTCTGACACGTCCCTCTGTCCGTCAGTCAGTCAGTCAGTGAAACAGCACCTGCGGGCGGGGGGGGGTTCTGTGCAGAACCTCAAGCTCCATCCACCGCTTCAGTCTACAGCCCTGCACCCTGCAAGGTGATTTATGTGCATTCTTGGAATTCTTTCTAGTGCATCGAAATCTTCGAGAGAATGTTTAACTGAACATATGACAGAGATTGTACTAAATCGTTCAAGATTTTGTGTAACTTGCAACATATTCACAGTTGAAATAATAAGCTAGTAATAGATTCAGAAATATAACACAGTACACACACATTATACATATAATATATATATATATACAGTATATACATATACAATATAAAGCCAAACCCATCCATATTGACAGATAATGCTTGTAGTGTATTTTTAGCAGAATTTAAGTTTTGACTACAAACAAGGTAGTTTGCTTTCAGTTTTTCCAGTATTCAATGATAGAAAACTAAGGAGGTGCCAACTGCAATAATCTAGTCATGCAAACAAGATGCCAAGTAAAAACAACAATAACTTTAACATTAACAATAACAATAATTATTTTAATTCATAATTAGCAGAGCAAAAGTGTGCTTTAGCCACAAATCTGGGCTTACGTATTTCCTCTCTGTTCCCATTTGTGGGTGGTTATCAATATGGAATAAAACATAAATAAATAACTAAAAAGGCTATTCCAGTGTTAGCTATATTTACATTTACAGCTGCTGTAAAAAAGAATGATTTTTCTGAATTTCTGGTCGAACAAATTCAATGAGGTATCCTCAGTTCACCCTCAGAAATGAATAGCAGTTAACCAACACCGATCACATAACCAGAATCTACTGACATCAGATATGTCTCCCAATATTCACAATGATGTGACTGAGTGTGTGTGTGTGTATGTGTGTGTGTGTGTGTCCTCCCCACGTACTGAAACACAGTACTGACTGTGTGTGTGTGTGTGTGTGTGTGTGTGTGGCGTGTGTCCTCCCCACGTACTGAAACACAGTACTGACTGTGTGTGTGTGTGTGTGTGTGTGTGTGTGTGTGTGTGTGTGCGCGCGTGTGTGTGTAGTTGCAATGCTTTTTTTATTTTTGTCAGAAAAATATATTTAAAAAAATTAATTCAATTGTGTGTGTCCATGTGCATGCATCTGTGTATGTGTGTGTGTTTGTGTTTGCGTGTGCCTTTGCGTTATGGTGCTTTGTTGTTCAAATTAAACAATCTTATCATCTATCACCATAACAATGAAAATAACCTGCATGAGAAAAGTTCACTATGAAACATAACCTGCTGCCTGACTCGCACTTTTCCTAATTAAGTTCATAATTAAGATTCTATTTGATGTATTCCCGTCGAATAGCATCTTAACAATGAGGAGATGATCAGCTCTATGATTCCTTTGATATGTTCTTTACTTATTTTATTTTATCCTTGTTGACTGACCGATCTACAGCAAATCAACATTTCTGTATATAAAACAGATGGACTACCACTAACCACTGTTGTTGTAACAACTTCCAATTACTTTTTGAATTTTGGGGGGCACATCATTGCATCTTTCCTCTTATAGTGGTAATATTGAGAAAATCCAGTAACGCAAGCCAAAGCTCTTTCCACAGAACAAAATAAAAACATAAATACATTTTTTAATAAACTGCCCTTTTTAGATCCAGACAAAGAAATATTCTCCATTTACTTAAAAACTAAACAAAACAAAAAATATAAGAAATAGGAGCGGTGGGTGAAAAGTTATGGATAAATTACTGTCTCATTTGTTAGACTTTGGCCCCTTGGCAATATGCAGGGAAAAGTTCAAATATGCAATTTTGTATGTGTAGAACACTTACAAATTGCATTGTAGCAGAACAAATCGAAGGTTTATCACCAAAGACCTGAGTGATTTGATCAACAAGTAATACCAAAGTCACCAACGCTCTCCCTGGCCCAGAGCCGAATGTACTAAGATTAACATGATTCAATGTGAATAATAAAACGCCTCATAAATCCAAATGCATGATTTCACTGCGTAAATGAAATCGGCTAACTCATAAGCTGCCGAGGCAACAAGGTATATTGCTAGTTACATTTTTTCATCCCTTTTTTTTTTTTTTTGAGGAGTCACATTAAAGGCATGCAAATACGAGCTGAATAAAAAAAAAATCTGAATTTTCCATTATGTCTACTTCTGTTATTCCATTGGCTCCTCTTTGATCCGCTGCCATTTTGCGCTCTCTGTAGGAGGTTTGGGGGCTTTAAAGCTTGTATTTTCTTGCAATGCTTTTCAGATCCACTTTAGCTCAAGAGAGAAAATAACTGCGCGAGTGCAAAAAAAAAAAAAAAAAAAAAAAAAAAAAAAGTCTCGGGGATTCATTTCAGTGGTGCACACAGGAATAGGCTGCCGTTCACTGCACTTCACTCTTTGGCAAGGTGGAGAAGAGTGCAACACACAAACTCTTCCCTGTTACAACCTCTACACTGTTCATGCAAAACAAGTGCATTCCGATCGCGTAGTTCCAATCAAAATTCAACCATTCCTTTGTTTATCCTTAACCTTTTATGGAGTGTATACTGTATTTATATTAGAAATACAATAAATATAATATAAAATATAATACATATTTTTTATTTATAGCATTTGTAATGTAGTCATGTTAACCTTTTCCTGCACATCTGCTACAGTAAAGGTAAAATATTAACTTTTTTGTATGCCCATATTTCAATCGCTGCTAGCTGACTCAATTTTACCACACTGACAAAGGCGTATTTGTGTATTTGTTAGTGAACTGAACAGAGAACACCAACTTGATTGCATCCATTATATCACGGTTAATTGCCATTTAGTCTTTAATGACGTCTATGTTCAGCCCTATTCAGATTGAAACATATAAAAAAATTTTTTTAAAACATTAATGAGATTGTTTCGCTAAAGTAATCCAAAAATAAGCATGTGACTATAAATAGACGTTTAAGTGTGTGTGCGTTGAACATTTTGGCACGGCAACTAAGTGGTGTCGCTGACGACAAGTGGCAATATAAAAAAGAAAAAAACAGTCCATTTGGACATTCGAAGTTCATCTTTCACTTCCTCCCACTCAAATGTATATTTAAAATTTTTATATTAAGGGTTTATGTTCAAGTTATCAACGACAAGGCAGGACAAAGAGGACAGCAGGACCTGGCCACCACCTGAACCTCCGGAGGAACAAAGCCCCGAACTCCAGCCCAGAGAGAGAGAGGGAGAGAGAGACACACACACACACGCTGACACACACCAGACACCAGCTCACACACAGCCTCACCTCCGGTACGCCGCCAGGACAGAAGAAACAGGCCGCGCGAGCCCGCCTCGCAAACGGCAAACAGAAAAATCGAGACAAACGGCGACAAGGAGAACCACGGCACCGATGAAATACCGTGTTGCGAATGAACTCAGCATTACAGCAATCGCTAGATTGAAGAGCACACACCGAAGGAAACGTTTAGGCCTTTTGACTCTGGGAAAAAAATATCAATAAATATCTCGACAAAACATTTTAAAGTACTACGAATGGCATTCAATGAAACCGTTCGCCGTACAGTAAGGCAGAAATTTCAACGCCTTTTCCGCCTGTTAATAGTGACTTACCGCCTTTCCAGCGTGTCCCAATGATTTCTCACTGCACTTGGCAGTGGGGCAGAAGTCAAGTCCGTTTTGGGCCGTGGAAAAAAACCAAAAAGGACAAAAAGACAACCATGCAACGAGCACAACTACGGAAATACGCTAAAGAGGAAAAGAAGAAATTAGAAACGAAACAGAGGAAAACAAAAAAGGAGAAGAAAGGAGGGGGAAAAACGCACAAACAAACCCCCAAAAAAAAGCTGCATTCCTGAGATGTTAAATCGTGTTCGTTTTTCGTTTAAAAAACAAAACAAAACAACCAAAAAGGAGTATCTCCTAGTGACTAGAAACTCTGTATTCTACTTGCCGGGTGCCTGCTTAACAACCAAATGACAGGCAACATCTGTTTGTAAGAAAGCCAAGATCGAGTCTTAAAAAATTGGCTTGATTCTCTCTCTCTCTCTCTCTCTCTCTCTCTCTCTCTCTTTTCACCCTCTTTTTTCCCCTCCCTCACTCTTGTGAAAACAGAAAAAAAGGACAGAGAAAAGACAGAGGACACAGAGAAGATCTTGGTGAGGGGGAAAACGCCGCCGCCGCGCTCGCTAGCTCCGTCACCCCCTCAACCTCGCCCCCTTCCGCGCGCGCGCGCTCCTCCTCCTCCTCGGCCGCGGGGAGCCAGCCCAGGTACAGCTGCTCGCCCGCCCGCCAGCCAGCCAAACGGCTCCCCAAACTCCCCAACTCGCGCGGCTTCGCTTCGCCGAAGACAAACAGCCGTTCAGTAGTGAGAGTGAGTGTCTCCCGGAGAAGGAGTCTTTTCTGGAGCCTGGCCATCTTTCTCCGTAGCAATAAAAACCAGAAAAAAAAACCTCTCCACAAAGACGCCGCCCTTCGCATCCTCTCTCCGCGGTGACGTGCCCCGTGACACACACCCAACACTATGCGGGCGTCAAAACTTCTGCCCGCTGAACAAAACCCCCCGTGTGCCCTGCTATTCCCATTTTCCGCTCAAATATACACCGGTACGTACGTAAGCGGCAGCCATTTTGAGACTCGTATGCAGTGTGTTATTATGTCGTGCACGTGTGTGCTTCGGGGTAAAAATAGACGCTGTCAACGCTGTGAGAGCGAGGGGGGGGGGGAAACGTTGACGGGGAGCAGGGTCGGGGGGCATCGCCCACGGAGGCGCTCGGGACGTAGCTCTTGGTAACGCCAAACTGCCGAGGCCTCTCTCCATTCAGGCGCGCGCGGTCTGGGCTGGGTGATGCCGCCGCATGCTAATCGCGGCGACTGGCTGGGAACCGGTCGGCGGGGAAAACCCCTACTGGCGGGTCCAGATCTGCGCCCCGTGAGAACGCAGTCACAAAAACCGCGCGGCAGACTAGCAATTACAGGCTTTCATTTGACTTCCACCCGGGCCACGGCCTGTCCTCTACACCCAAACATGAATCGTGGCCATCCCTGACCCCCCCCCCCCACGGCCCGCCCCCTTAACTAAGCGGAAGTCGAACCCCTGGACGGACATGCGCCTGGCGTTGGGCGAGCACAGAGACCAGCCTAGGGCATCCTCCGTCGTAGGAGACACGGCATGCCCATCGGAGGAGGCCTGACGACAGAGCGACTGCACAGTGCCATATCGTAGACCGCGGAAGACTTAGGGAAGCGTTCCCCCCACTGAACCAGGGCCCTGGCGATAACGACCGTGGGCCCCCGTCAGAAGACGGTGTCCCCGCACCGTGGGGGGAGATTAACGAGCCGGTGAAACAGCCCTGTGGCCACGTGCTGACCTTTGAGCTCCGGCGTGGAGCGCCACCTACAGGCCCGGTGCCGTGCTGCGCGCTCCCTCCTCGTCTCCGCGCGATACGGGACGTCGTCCACGTCCACGTTCCGCACGCCGCTCCCTGGAGACCTCGAGAGGAGAGGTCTTACTGCGCGAGCTGCGACGCACAAACAATACAACACAAGAGCTCGAGTCAGTACAAAACTCCAGTTAGACTGAAGAAGTGGCTGGGACAGAACAAGCGAGAGCCCCTGTGTGTGTGTGTGTGTGTGTGTGTGTGGCTGTGTTTCTCTCCCTCCGCTCTCTCCCTCTCTCTTTCTCTCACTCTCATATTCTGCTCACGCACAACTGCGGCACCCCTCCGCCAATCCCCAACATTAATCCACACCTCAGACAGCCAGGCCGCCACAGTCTCGCCTCTCCCACAATGCACGGCGGCTTTCAAACTTTCTGAGCCATGGGTAAAGGGCCTGGCGCTGAGGCCATCCGCGGGGGCGTGCGTGCCGGGCGCCGATGGATCAGGAGAGCAGGCAGGGGATCTCGGGCTGGCGTTCGGTCGCCCCCCCCCACCCGCGGCCACCATAATCCTTTCTACAAATAACAAATATCATCTTAATGATGGGGGGGAAAAAGCAATCGGAATCATGCTACAGTTCATTAGCACTCTCCAAATGTACTCGTATTACAATATTGTCTAACTATTTCCAGGTTTCTGGGCTAATGTCCACCCTAAACAGCCTCTGAGCATGTGCTTTTCGTGACACAATAAATCCTGTTTTACCGACCGAGTAGCTTAACGGAACGAGCAACCGGTTGAAAACTAGAATCCTGGTCGGTATGATTCTGTTGCCTGGTGAGGAGCTCCAGCACCGTTACCGGTGGGCTACCCTCGCCTGTAAGGACAGGGGTGTGTGTGTGAGGTGGTGGGGGGGCTGGCAGTGCTGTGCGTCGACGTCACCTCCCCCACCAAACAACGCCAGTCAATCCGCACGCAGCAGACACAACACCGAACACGCTGTACCACACAGAACCATCCCACCCCACAAACAGCCCTACGAGGGGGAAAAAGCCCTGCCTATCCTACGTAGCCTTTCCTGCTGCGCGTGTTGCCAATCGTTCGAGTTGAGGCAGGCAAATGCCATGCGAGGCGGGAGTCGGTGTGTTCAGTCTATGACATGATCTCAGACTCTCCTCGATCGGTTCAGTTTCTCTCGGGTTTTTTTTTGTAATCGCTGTTCAGCATCTCAGGAATGCTGGGAAGGACAAAAAAAACACCAAGAGGATCACAGCGAGGCTCGGCAGTGACATGTGAGAATATTCGTGAAGGAACACGCCGGGATGACGGGCGCCATTGTTCTCTCTCTCTCCCCCCCCCACCAGCCCGCTCCCCTCTGTCCCTGAGTGACTCACACTGTCCGCCCCGTCCCAAACATCCAGCGGGGGTCTTCGAGCCATTCTCCTCTGCATGTAGCCCCACGCATGAACCCGGGACTGAATAACCTCACCGCCCCCAAAAAAATACAGAGCCCCATTTCCCAGCCAGAGCCTGGTGAGCCAGCTGTCCTAATCCAGCGCGGGACAGCTGAGCACGCTGGAAACTGGGTACAGCTGGTGAGGGGCGCTGGCAGCGCAGCAGATACAACACCGGGCACACGGTGCCACACAGGACCGTCCCACCCCACCTCCGCACAGACGGGGTCCTACGAGGGGAGAAAGTCCCCAGGAAAGTCCCTCCACGGACAAATATTCCACAGACGGCATCAGACTATTCCACGCGTTGTGATGCAGCAAGGGTGAAGCATGGCACCGCTGGGAAATAAAGTCAGTGTGTGTATGTGTGTGTGTGTGTGTGTGTGTGTGTGTGTGTGTGTGTGTGTGTGTGTGTGTGTGTGAGTGTGTGTGTGTGTGTGTGTGTGTGTGTGTGTGTGTGTGTGTGTGTGTGTGTGTGTGTGTGTGTGCGCGCGATGCGGAGGTGGTGGCCAATGGTGGACGTGTGTTATAAATCTTCCATTCAACAACATGGGGGAAAAAAAGCCCAGAGGTATGGGGATTACCTCATAGACGCTGTGGACCGCTCCTCTGGCATGGCCAACACAGTGCCCGACCGGGACTGGTGGGGGGCTCCCTGGGGAGACGAACAGCGTGGACACACTCCCCCAGCCGCACGCCCTGTTATCCTAAAACACAAAAGGACAACTCGTAAGACCTCTTAAAACATGTGAGGCACTTCACTCGCACTCACACACGCACACACCACACACACTCACTCACACACTCTTACTCACAATCATGACACTCACTCACACTCTCACACACAATCACACACACACACACACACACACACACACACACACACACACACACTCACACACACACACACTCACTCTCTCACACACACACTCATTCACACACACACTCTCTCTCACACACACACACACACACACACTCACACATGCTCTCTCACACACACACACACACACTCACACACACACACACACTCACACACTCACTCACACACACAGACTCACACATGCTCTCTCTCACACACACACACACACACACTCTCTCTCTCACACACACACACACACACACACACACACACACACACACACACACACACACACGCTCGCTCGCTCGCTCACTCAGACCTGGAACAGGGTTTATAATGGGAGTAATAACAGCACCACTGGGGACGGCTGTGGACAGTGAGCCAAAGGCAGTGGAGCAATCAGATAAACGATAGCGGTCAGGTAATGACAGGGGCGCCGCTATCAGGGGGGGCCGCTGGACTTCTCCCCGCCGGCGGCTCCGCTCCAGGTACAGAAAGGAACCGCCAGCCCTGCCTCTCCCAACCCCAGTCTGCCGCGTAATGGCGGCTAACTGCAGATCAGAGGACAGCGGGCTGCAGCAAGCCACCGCCTCAGACGCGCAAACAGAAAGAGGAATCTCAGGTGGACTTCTCTTGAACGGGAAACATTCCCTTTGGCAACCGGGGATGATGTCAGCCTGTACAATAACAGTCATAAGTGATACATTTCTATCTCTAAATGTACTGTATGTTTGCCGGTATAAAATCATTGCAATAACCGCTTACCAAGCGAGGTTCTTTTTCTTTTTTTTGAAAGATAGACACACAAACTGAAGAAAAGAAAAAGGAAAACAAAAGGACAGGGCTGTTCTGCAGACTTAAAGGAGCAGTTGAGCGACTTCCACACCACTGTGGGGGGGAATATAACCGGCAGTTCACCCTCCGCTGTGCCCCTTCCACCAATCCGTCGAGCTCACTCCTCTTTGTCCTTTGGTGACGAATGTGAACAAGAGTTTCGTCTAAATTTAAATAATATTTTTTTCTTAAACATTTTTAGTTATAATTCCACCGCTTCTACCTAGTGCGTGTGGCCAATGTCGACATTTTTTATCTTTTCTTTAAATATACGGGGGGGCAGAACAACCGGGGTTTAGCAGTCACCCCACACAACGGAGTATGTGGCATGACCATGTACGCACACCGCTGTGCCACGCTGTGCGACGAGACAGAGGTGGCGTGAGGCAGTGTGTGCAGGGATCACAGACAACGGCAAAGCCCTTTACGGCATCGCTCTTAAACTCACAACACAGTGCAAAGAGTGCAAGGGGTTGGGGGGGGACCTAATTACTGTATTAATCACTTGGTAATTTCTATTCATTTCTTGTAATTGACACCCGGTAATCTCTAAGCGGTGCCAGCCATGGAATATTAACACATCTTGCACAACAGCAAGGCAAGACCTAGAGTCATGCGGCAGTAATGAAGAAATGTGTGGATTTCCAGTGAAATTAAGGTGACTAATGCCATTAATCTCGCTATGAAAGCAGCTTGGCTTTAGGAAGGACAAGAAAGAAAAAAAAGAAAAAAAAAATTTCAATGGTGGTCCCGGAGACCGTGGCACAGGAGCACTGCTCTTTTATCCCGTGCCAGTTTTTCAACAGGAGGGTTTGATCCAAATCCTCACAACAATATATATATATTTTTACGTTCCAATCTTTTAAAAAGCTGTTTATTCCGCTGTGCCGTTCTATTCCGCTCTCTCCCTCTCGCTGTTAAATTATCGCTCACGCTCAGGAGGAAAAAGGACGTGCGTCTAAAAAAAGGACTTCGTATTAACGGCGCTTTTCTTCCGACCGTCCTCCATGGCTACCTCCTACGTTTTTCCTTTGTTTCTCTGCGACCCACACCCTCCGTTTCTGCTATTTCTGCCTCGCTGTTTCTACCCTCCCTGTCCTTCTACTCTGCCCTTCTCTGTCCCTTTACCTCCCTTGCTCCCTCTCTCCCTCTCTCCATCTCCCCTCCCTGTCTCTCGCTCTCGTTTAATTTACAAATCCTCAGTCGGACAGCCAGGGAGAGCTCCATGGTAACCTGGCACCCTGCCATCTCATTACACCGGCAATTGATTCTGGCGCGCTGCCACACCGCCGTCCCCCACCAGCCCACTTCCCATCATGCATCTGACACTCACAGTCTGCTGTGCAGGATAAATCCAGAGCGCACATACACACAGACACACAAATACAAGCATGTGTGAACACACGCGCACAAACACACACACACACACGCACGCACAAACACACACACGCACAAAACACACACACACGCACGCACGCACAAACACACATGCATACACACACGCACACACACACACACACACGCACAAACACACACGCACACACACACACACACACACACACACACACACACGCACACAAACACACACAGGTACAAACACACACACACACAAACACACACATGCACAAACACACACACGCACAAACACACACACGCGCACAAACACACACATGCACAAACACACACACGCACAAACACACACACACACAAACACACACACACACACATACACCGATACACACAGGCACACACACACACACACATACATACACCGATACACACAAGCACACATACACATGTTCATGTGCATACACACACACACACACGCATGTTCACGTACATACACACACACACACAAAGACACGCATGTGTGCACACAAACATGCACACTTCCACATATACACCCATGTACACACACACACACAGAAACACATACTGTATGTACTCATACTGTACGGAAGGAAAGGTAAGGCAAGACAATAAAAAAATATTATAATAATAGAATTGTAGAAATTTTAAAGCAAAATAAATGCTAGTTCATGAGTCTCCTAGATGTAGACCATTACTGCTAAGGGATGTGTCTACGTGCCAGTATTTAAACTGTATCCGCCGCACGCCATTTTAATGACAGCACAAAGAATGCCTGGGAGGGCACAGATCTTGCTAATCATTCCTCAGTCAGACTTCTGCGTCCCTCTTCTTGCCTTGCGCGTCAGGTGTCGACTCAGTGACCCTCCACTCGGTGACCCACAGACCACTAACATGACAACGCTGCAGCACAGTGGTTTACGGAGACCAGAGTCCTGAGAGAATACAACCCAAGAACAAATAAGAATGAGAACACAGGCCAATGCGCAAAATCAAGGATCGCCATTTACCCGCAGTGTAGAGAGTATCCAGCGCTGCATCAAGCCTGGACTTGAGCACTGCCTCTACTGGTGAACATCAATGGGCAGTGCGTGATGATGGTGATGATGATGAGTGCATAAGCCTACCTACATGTTTTTTAATCACAAGCCACTCCTCTCCCCAGTGGGTTCCAACCCCCACTTTGGGATCATATTTGACTTTACATTTTTAGGCATTTAGCAGACTCTCTTATCCAGAGCGACTTACACAGTTTACATTTCTTTACATACAATCCATTTATACAGCTGGATATTTTACTGAAGCAATTCAGGTTAAGTACCTTGCTCAAGGGTACAATGGCAGTGCCCCACCTGGGAATTGAACCTGCAATCTCTGAGTTACAAGTCCAGCTCCCTAACCATTACGCTACACTGCCAGCCCTAGCATCAGCGCTGTGGCAGAGATCAGAGATCAGCAGAGTTGAGCTCAGGCGCCGCTGTCGCGGACCGGGTCCTCGAACGGAAGTGGGTTTTCACGCAGGTGTTGCCACTGGCCAGAGCAGGCCGGACGCCCGGGTGGTTGCGCAGTACCGACGGGGCAGGGGAACCCTTGTCTCTTGCGTGTGCGGTTGCGTAGGAGCAGACAACCTGCTGGTGACCGGGACAGGAGCCTTGGCCACGGAGACCATTTCAGGCGGTCGGGAGTCATGCGGTGATCGCAACTTTTAAATGTATGCAGATTTTTTTTGTTGTTGTTGTTTTGCTGAATTGCCTTACCGTAACACATATTTCCACTGCAGTGCTGTTAATAACGGATACCGGTAACAAACGATACTTCAGTGCACGATGGTTTAGGCTGACTTAATAATAATATATGCCAATTAGCAGACGCTTTTATCCAAAGCGACTTACAGTAGTGAATGCATACATTTTTCAGTATATGTGGCCCCAATGGGAATCAAACCCACAACCCACAGCCGTGCTCTACCTGCTGAGCCACACAGAGAGCCATTAGCTGCAGCAATAAGGGAAATGACTTGCTAGAAAATATTTTGGGTTTTACTGTAACACTTCCAGTTATGAGGTAACTGACATACTTTCCCGAGCGCTGCATATAGAGCCTGGACATTTTTTTTTCCCACTGTTTGTTGGCTGAAGACATAACAGGCTGTTGTTCTAAAAAAAATATTTTAAAAAATAGTCCAAGGTTGTAAATCATGAATGGTTTCATATGAATGAGTGGAAAATACCATTCAGATATCTGCCATGTTTCTAAATATCAACAAGCCGTCAGACCAATGGGGAGAAGAAACCTCCCCCCCCCAATGGAAACGTGCCATTGAGGTAGAGTAAAACGCTCAGGTTCTCCTGCGTATTCATTCTCAAGGCAGCTGAGGCAAAATGAGGCTTCAGCAGGCATTACTCTGAAATACTCTGTTTCCCGGAGGAGTACGAGGGCTTGGAGTGCACGGACTGTTAATCGGACTGTCGTAGCACATGAAGGTGTAGCCTGAAATGTAGGGCTGGATGGCAGTTTACAATGCTACATAATAGAGTATCTTAAATTGAACTCAAGAGAAAGTTATTTTACTGGTTCATTATCTCTGTGCTGGTGTACCATAGCTCCAAAAAAGCTTCCCGTTGTAGCTGATGCAATGATAAATATTAGGCAATATTGTTTAACAGGCTTCTTAAAAAAAGCTACATTTTTAGCTACATGGTTACAACCAATCCTACATTAATTCCTTGAAAACTGTACTCACGTGCAGACAAAGTTGGCAGAATTCAATGCCCCAGTGTCACCTATAGATTCATCAACACATCTCACAGCTTTTATTTTACACTAGGCACGGAAGTGTGCGTTGGTGTCAAAAATGACTTCTTCTGACACGTTATGGAAATACCTATCCTCAAACATCATGATTGATATGACCTTAAATTTATTTTTATTTTTATTCTAACGACTTGTGGTCGGAGGTCATTTTGGAACACCTAAGCAACGTGCGGCTTGCACACACGGGGTCAGGGGTGAGAAACCAGTGGAAGGGGAGGAGTGGAAGAAAGTATTTTGAGAAGGTGAGCTTAAAGGTGAGATGTGTTGAAGCGTATAGAGCGTCCGTACTGTTCTCTGCAGCCCCTCGTGCGGAAGCCGCAAACCAATGCGAACGAGTAAATACAGAGATGAGAACAAACATTAAAGAAGTGCTGTGTGCATTGTGTACATACAGGTAACTGCCAAAATAAAAGAAACATGTGAGTAAAGGTGGGATACTGGCGGCTCTGTTATGGTGTGGGGTGCATTTTCCTGCCATGGTTTAGATCCACTCAACCCCTTAAGAGGGCAAGATGAACACCAATAAATACAAAGCCATTCTGAGTGATCACCTTCATCCTGTGGTGAAGCGTTTCTATCCTGATGGGAGTGCTCTCTTCCAGGATGACAATGCCCCCCATCCACAGGGCATGAGTGGACACTGAACGGTTTGATGAGCATGAAAACGATGTACACCATATGCCAGGGCCGTCTGAGTCACCAGATCTCAAGGAAATTTAACACTGATGGGAGATTCTGGAGCGGCGCCTGAGACAGCGTTTTCCACCGCCATCGACAAAGCACCAAACGATGGAATTTGTCATGTAAAAATTGTGTTTTTATTTTTCCTCTAATGCTAAATAATGAGAGAATATACAACCTCTTAATCCATACTAAATAATTGATAGGGTGGGGATAGCAGTACATTAAGGGGAGTAACCCTTCCCCCTATTTGGGGATTAGTACAATGCTAGATTAGATAATGAGACTTTTTTTGCAATGCAACAACTTTGTAACTTCCGCGAATGAAACAAAGATGTTGGAAACTCCCAGAACCCCCTGCAATATCTGGAGCCCAGATGCCACATCGTTCGAGGACCCTCCCTCCCAACCCCTTAATGAACACTGTAGCTCAGTCTTAATGCAGCGCTATTAACATAACTCAATCAACACAACAATACGTAGATAAATGTGAAATCACGTAACACATTTCATATCTAAGGGATGCACTCAATTTAACCCCTTTTGGTCTTTTGCCACCCCTGAGTATTTAAGTATAACTGCACGAATCCAGTTCTTATGCAGTATTTTGTGTTAATTTCAGTGACCACCAAATCTGTGACGTACCAGAATGCAAAAATGTAACTGGCGCCCACGGACTGCATTTGCTCGTCTTGTCCATGGAAAATCGAGCATTGCTTTCTTAGAATTTCGCTCAAGAGGAGAAAGTGACATCAGATTGTGTTACTCCATTTCATTGTTTCTCTCCGGCTGGCGTCTTTACATCTGTGACATACAAGGAGAGTTTTGCGCAGGAAAATTCTATAATTGAGCTTGTAATTCAATTAGCCAGAGACGAAAGTACTACACTGCTTCCCATCAGCCATTTTGTTCTCTCGATCATGTGTAACGTTGGGGGAAATGACATGCGCGGGGGCCAAGCTAATGCCTGAATCAGTGTGAGCGGGAAAACACTCACAGTGTCATCTGCACATCCTTTATAAAATCAACACTTTTTACCTCTGCATCAATTTAATACATAAAACTTTTACTAACTCGACGTCTTCATCAAGCCAATCTTAAAGCGATGTTGGCTGCGTTGTTATTTTTGTAACAAATGGCTTAAAAATTGTTACCCCGGAAAAACCCAACAACAACAACTGGATTCATTAATATCTAGCTTTTTAAAATAAATTCAAACTTCAGAACTAAATGTATGAATTTAGCAATACTTCAATACCAAATTTAACCCTAAGTTTCAGCATGCCTTGACACTGTAATAATGAAGACCAAGTTCCAACATTTTCTCACCAGTGAAGTGACAAACGCGGAATCACTTGCGATCTTCCACAAGAGACTCAAAACCCACCTCTTCAGACTCCACTACCACTGAACTCTGTCCATCTAGCTAAATTGTCTTCACCACTGTTTACTTGTTCAACACTATACTCCTATAATATATATTAATTACACTAACCTTTTCCTTCCCAGTGTTACAGGTATGATACGCAGACGCCTGCAATGATGTCTATCGCTGTATTACTGCACTGATCTCGTGCTCTAACTATGATTGTTCCTACCATGCATTAATGCACATCTTGTAAGTCGCTCTGGATAAGAGCGTCTGCTAAATGTTAAAATGTAAAATGTAAAATGTGATGAATACACAATAGTAATGCAAATAATCTCTGTTTCTGTTTTGTTTTTTAAGGGGAACCAGAAAGAAGCCAGGGGGAAATATTCTCCAGATCAGAACCGCGCGTGCCGGTACCGGACTCTGCCCCACTGGACCCAGTCATCAGACTCCACGAGCCTGATCGCTCTCAGCGCGGCGTGGAAGTGTGCTGTGAAACATCTCATCTACCGTGTGGTAATCACAACCACAGCACGCGACTCCACAAGGTGGAAGTTCCCCCAATTTTTCGGCAGAAGCAAAAAAGCTTACTGCTCCATACAGTGCGGGACAGGCGAGGGCGGCGATGGACGGCCTTTAGAGGGAAACGGCCGGTACGGTAAAAACACAAACGAAATCGATGAGCCCTTTTTCCAGCGCGAGAGCTGAAGAGCTGGCTGCTGGCAGAACTGTCGTTTTTTCGGGAGGGTTTGCGAGCAGTTAAAGTGGTGAACCTCTGCCAACATGAGGGGGCCCCTCTGCACATGTCTGAATATACATGGGTTGTTTGAGGACACAGTAATTTATGCTACTTGATCCTCGCAAGGGGCGGGCTGGAGGATGCCTGGCCTTTGGGAGAAGCATGCCAGGAATTTTAAGAGCCAAGACTGCTGGCTCAGCACCGCAGCCAGATGTGGGGAGGCTACCTGGAGAGGGGGACGGGGACGAGGAGAACGCAGGCCTCCTCCCCCGTGCACTCCTTACGAGTACACGGTAAGAGAAATAAAAAAAAATTAAAAGGGACCAAAAAAACTATTTGTTCCTCGTTTTGGAAAAGGGGAAAAAGCCCCCAAAAAACAAAGCTCCCTGCCCCTTAGCCGTACATCTCTGCCCCAGGGTGCAGGTCTCCGCCCCCTGGCCGCGCGGGTGCTGTGGACGGCGTGTCACAGCTGGGGGCCAGGCTGACTGCGCGTTCACCGCGGCGCTGCCTCAAAACGACAGAGGCGACGCAGTGTTAAATCTCCGCATATCAGCTCATTCTGAGCCATGTGATCTCACGGCAGGCCCATGAGCAGCCCAAAGAACCGTGGTAGCATCGCAGTGGTTTATTGGAAGATTTTAAAATATCCCTCGGCTAATAAGTCCATTGCAGTGCTATGGCATACAGTGCCCTACAAAATTATCCACACCCTTGATAAAGACGAGCAAAGAAGGGTTTATAAAATAAACAATGAGCTAATGACTCATATTGTGTGCTCAAAACAAATTATGTTCTAGTATTATTTACACTAATATAATTGCTCAGAGAAAAAGATTTTGGAGTAAGTCATATTTTTTCCCCCAAAGAGATATGCGTCACAATTATTCACACCCCTAATAATTATTTCGAATAAAATCCAACTAAAGTTAATCTTCCAAATGTATTGTGGCCTTTCATGGCTTCCTGTTTCACTGGCGTATTAAAATGAAGTAACACACTTGTCAAATCCATTTCTTATCCATCACTATGGGGAAAGGCAAAGAACCTTCAGAAGAAGCAAGACAAAAGGTTGCTGACCTTCATAAGTAGACCTTCATAAAATAAACAAAAACTCAAGATTTTTACTTTCCACTATTAGGTCAATATTTAAGAAGTTTAAAACCACTGGAACAGTGGTAAACCTGCCTGTCAAAGGGCACAAGTGCATCTTGCCCCCACACACACAGTAAGGCAGAGGGTCTGGGAGGCAAACAAAAATACAAGGGCCACAGTTGCAGACCTACAAAACCTAGTTGCACCTTGGAGACACAAAGTCTCCAAATCTCCATCCCCATGCCAAAATGCTGTTTTGGAAGGGTTGCCACAAAAACACCTCTATTGAGGAAGATCAACAAAAATAAGCGTCTGGAGTTTGATAAACGGCATTGGAACTCTGATTGGAACCGAGTGTTTCGGTCAGATGAGACTAAAATTGAGCTCTTTGACCATGCACACCAGCTTTGGGCTTGGTGTCAGAAGAAGAATGCTTATGTTGAAAAGAACCTTATAACCTAATGGTGGTGGATCTTTTATGTTATGGGGTTGTTTCGCATCTTCTGGTCCTGGGGTTCTTGTTAAGGTCAATGGAATCATGAACTAAAGCAAGCACCAAAACCTGGTTCCCTCCGTTAGTAAGCGGAAAATTATCTGCAATGCAGCAAAACAATGATCCCAAGCATAGCAAAAAAAAAATCAACCAAGAAATAGTTAACTGACCACAAAATTACTGTTTTGCAATGGCCGTCTCAGTTTCTAAACTAGAAACCAATCAAAAATGTGTGGTTTGAATTGAAGAGGGGCAGTCCACAAGCACAGAGTGAAGGATCTGAAGGATCTGGAAAGATTCTGTATGGAGGAATGGTCAAAGATCTACCCCAGTATGTTCCCCAATCTCATAAAACACTACAGAAGATGATTCAGTAGTGTTATCCTTATGAGGGAAAACAACTTAAATTTGAGGGAAACTTAATTCCCGCAGGGAGGCGGTGAAAATCTAGGCAAACATTTTTCTTTTGATGGTTTTCAGCATATTCCTAACGCAAGACGATATGTGCGTGTTGGAATATGGTTAAAGCTACCCTGGTGGACTCACCTTTTGTAGTAACGTCCACCATATTATCAGGGGCTGAAATCTTATTAGAAGAGCTGCTTCTGGCGTGGTGTATGGCGTATGGTGTAACGGTAAAGGCACTCGCCCGGAGTGCAAGTTGCCCATTGGGGCTGGGGTTCGATCCCCGTCTGCGCCAGCCCGGGAGCCCCATTCGGGGATGGCGATTGGCTGTCCGTCCCAGAGGGAGGGGGGGGAGGGAAGCTTGCCGCATGCAAAAATGGCTTTGTGTGTATCGGAGTTATGGACGACAGCTTGGAGGTTCAGTTTGCCTTTGTCACTGCCGGGCCCAGGGCTGCAGCAGCGAGCTCGTAGTACAAGGGCAGTGTGGTATAATGGTTAGGGAACTGGGCTTGTAACGTTAAGGTTGCAGGTTCAATCCCCAACACTGCCGTTGTACCCTTGAGCAAGGTACTTAGCCTGAATTGCTTCAGTAAAATCTCCAGCTGTATAAATGGATTGTATGTAAAGAAATGTCAACTGTAAGTCACTCTGGATAAGAGCGTCTGCTAAATGCCTGTAATGTAATGTAAAGTAGTACGAGGGCAGGGACAGTTGAATTAGAAATAGGGTACAATTGGCTACCAAATTGGGGGGTAAGAAAAGACAGAAACAAAATGTGTGAAACATATATTTTTTTAAGTAAATAAAAAGAAGAGCAGCTGGTGTCGATGCTACCATTGCACACGCGGCCATGAGCCGTGAGGAGCAGCAGTGCTCAGCGCACTCACCGGGGGATGAATGATAGGCTATGTGAAAGGTCAGAACCTGCTTGTTAGGCCACAGCTTCCTTTTCCGTTTTTTTTTCTTTTGGTCAAGGCCTCGATCCCTTAGGAGGTTCATTTCCACAGTTCACAGGCACACTGTGACACACAGGGGAAAGAGCAGAGTGCTGCCGCCGCTGGTCCTGCACAGTGACGCCCAGGACATGGCTGTCGGTAGCGGACGTGTACAGGAAGTCTGTGTGTTTGAGGGGGAGCACGCACTAGAACAAGGTCAGTGGGAAATAGCCAGGAGGGTTGCACTTAACATTGGCGGATATTTGCATACGGTACAGTTCTCGGGGGAACAACAGAGTGGTGACGACATGAGCCTGTGACAGCGCATCACGCGTTCCCACACACGATGTTAAACGGGAATAATATCTTCTCCTTTAAGTAATTTCCATGTTCTGGAAAATAATATAATATATAGTATATACATACATATACATACTGTAATATGTCTGTAAAGTTGCCACACTCCTTCATGTTATTAAAGCTGGCTGTGGCTGTGCATATGGAGCGCTAAGCAGTGACCCCCCCCAACTATATATTTTTAAAAAACACATGGTTTCCATTTCTGAAATGTGGCTGTGGTTGAAGAAAACCTCTCTGGCCTCTAAGTGCAAGGGGGTATGGGTTTGCTGAAGGATTTGGCTAAAAAGACCAAAGTAAAAAAAGAAAAGAAAAATTCATTAAATTTGAAAACGGAGTAAAATAACCTCGATACAACCACTGCGCTGTGGAGCCCCGTTCCAACGGGGCTGGGAGCTGGAGCACGCTTCGGGAGAGGTGGCCTTGCAGCGGTGCAGAAACTCCTCGCTCTCCCTCTCCCCCTCTCCTCCCTACATCCACACTAGCCCTTGTTCCTGTGGCCCCGGCGTCGCCCGTCACCTCTCGCGTGACCGTCAAAGCATCATTAAAGGACAGAGAACGACCCCCGTTCACCAAGACGCCGTACAGCAGTGAAGATCCCCAGCCCAGCATAGCCTCCTGCCCCGTAGCCAGGTCTGTTCACGCAAAGAACGGTCAACCTGCAGGCGAACTGGCGACGAGCAGACGTTACTGTGCGCGCCCACGGGGCAAATTTATGGCTCAGAATCAGCTACCGTCTACACAGGCTGTGGTTACGCAAGAGAGCAACGCACACGTTCCCTGGAGACAGGCTTGATTGCGTTCTGCCCGAGGGATGCCGGACGGGCGGAGACGCACAGCGGTTCAGGGGTCTCGCGAAACTGTCAAAACGTCCAATTACGGCGCGACGCCAGAAAGAGCTGTCCATACTCTCCGCCCATTAAGTCCCGTAGCTCAGTTTGTAGAGCATGGCACTGGCAATGCCACGGTTGTGGGTTCGATCCCACGGGACTACATGTCCGTCGTTCGGATGGGAAAAAAATCGAGGTCCTGACTCCCCGTGGTCATAAATGATTGCCCATGGCGGTTTTCAAAAAGACCAGGTTGTTAGCTGGGTGTCTTGGACAAATTTCCAACCAAGACTATATATATATATACACTACCGGTCAAAAGTTTTAGAACACCCCAGTTTGTACTGAAATTTAAGCAGTTGAAGTCCAGTGATTAACCTGAAATGCTACAAAGGTAAGCGGTAAACTGCCAGAGGTTTTTTTAAATAATAAATAACAATAATGTACATTTTTTGGCAGCGAGTAGTTTCCTACACCATCAAAAGGCACTTGGAAACTGGAGGAAACTCTGACAAGAAGAGGTCTGGCAGACCCAAAGCCACAACAAAATCAGAAGACAAGTTTCTGACAGAGTCAACAGCTTGTCTCAGTGATAGGCGAAATCACAGGACAACAGCTTCATTAATACAGTAGATGCTCCTAACACTGGTCCCAATTGTTTGTCCTGTCAGTAAAGAAGTCTCAGTTTTTCAACTGTGAATTTTGATTTTAACAGTATGTTAATATGTGTTCCATGTGCCTTGATGTCTTATGTCTGTCAGGTTTTATTACTTGAGCTGCAGGTTTGACAGGTCGGAGTGGCAGTAAGAAAGCCATTGCTAAGATGGCAAAATAAGAACAAGAGGCTTGCCTGGGCCATGAAGCACCGCCAGTGGACTACTGAAAACTGGAAGAAGGCAATCTTTACATTTTGAAAGGTTTTTGTAGGCCGTCGAGTAGAGGAAAGGATGGTTCCTCAGTGTGTGACACCAACTGTCAAACATGGAGGATGAAGCGTGATGGTCTGGGGCTATTTTGCTGGATCCAGAGTCGGTGACCTTGCACAGAGTGACTGTTAACCCACGGTAACCCATTACTTGTTCCCTGAAAAGAGCCTTTTTTTATAACTATGAAACTGACATTATTTATAATACCATTTCAGGTTATTCACTGGACTTGAACTGCTTAAATTTGAGTACAAACTGGAAAATGGGGGTGTTCTAAAACTTTTGACCAGTAGTGTGTATACATACATACATGGAATCAATGTTCCCTCTAAGCTGCGCGCTTGCGCAATCGCGCACTGCTCCCACGTTCTCGCGCACAGCAAATCTATGCAGCGCATACAATAAAATTAAACCTGAACTGTAAATAAAATAAACACATAACCATTTATTCTGTACCATTTTGCAATGCAACTCAGTGAGTGACAGGTGACAACAGGCGGTGACTAACAGTGTCCAGCTAATGATATGATGCGGTTCACACGTATTTACTTACGCAGCCAATCAATGTCATAAATAGCGCTTTATGCGTACGTGACGTGCTGTTGATTTGCATGTTAGCTTACAGCTAACGGTGCTGCGAAGTACAGAGAGGTAAATGCTATGCTATGGCGAAACGAACGGGCAGTGGCACCTTCACTCACCAAGCCAAAATAAAAAAGATTTTAAGATGGAATGGCTGTCGGAGTATGTGCGAACAGAGGAACAAGAGGTGAAACTGGGCGAGATTTTTTTCTTTTTCGAGTGAGAAAGGGCTGCTCTGCAAAACATGCTGCGAAGCCAAAGTAGCAAGTGAGTTTTCGGAGGGAAAAGTGTGGACTGAATGGAAGTTGGATTACCTCAAGCGTCACATTCAGCAGAAAAGTCATTTGAATGCTGTTGGAATTGTACGGAGACTCAAGACGGGAATGGGGATCGGTACATTATTGCAGGAGAGCGCAAAAGATCGAGAGAAGAGGAATGAGCTGTCACACAAAAGAAATCCGACCCCGAGCAAGTTAAAATTCTCATCGACAATATAGGCCTACTACTCGCCATCAAAATGAATGCATCAATGCTGGCGGTTCAACAAATCCACGATCACATGGGAAAATATGTGATTATTCCAGAAAGCTGGCGAAGCAAAAATTATGCCTTTGAATTTGTAAACTCAATCAATGAAACAGTGCAGAATGAGACAATGTGCAATGTTAAAAATGCACCCTGGCATACCCTGATAGTGGATGAGAGCACAGACATAACAGTGCACAAAATGCTAGTGTCATTTATTAAGAATTTTCATTTATGGATATTAATCATTAAATGCTGTTACTAGATTATAAGTAGTAGAAATGCTAATAAAAACTGTAATTATATATTTTACAGACAGAGTTACAGAATTTTACACTGTATCACATGCTTGTGCTACAGCACACATTTCATTATGCAAAATGTGAATGTTTTAATGTGAACAAAATTTGATCTCTGAAATGTGTCCAGAGCAGGACCCTCACCCTGACATACAATATAGTACACAGCTCGTGAAAAACAAGATTTTTGACTTTTTCATTGTTAGTGGGCCTAATCACTTATATTAAAAGTAATCTAATGGAAATTACTGCTGTAATTTGATTCTTTTAATAAGCTAAAGTGACTTGTTATGATCTCAGGTTTTGGACAGGTGTAATATTGGTGTGGCCACAGTGTGCACGTCTGATGTTGCTCACAGTGGTCCAAGGAATTCTCAGGGAGTTTGTGCATATGCTCAGACACATGAAAAATTAGAGGGAACGTTGCATGGAATGCACATTGGCGGTGGTTGAGGTGAGTTGCCCCTTTCATTGTAAAGTGCTTTGGTTTCCTTTTAAAAAAACGCTACATAAATCCAATGTTCAATTCAATTCAATCAAAAAGAGTCTGAACATCAATCAAAGTGCAAGGCTCTGTAATTATGGTTTTAACCCAAATTCAGGAATAGTTTCATTGCCACACAGGATCCAGTCCGTGGATTCTTGCATGTCAATCAGAGGACACAGACGAGAAGAGAAAAATGTGATCTTCTGTGGGTATCTGGGCCCTCCCTCATTTGATCAATATTAAAGTTCTTTTTTTAAACACAAATATTCTCATTAAAATTTGACAGAAACCTTTTTTGAGTAATTACCTTTCCATTATAACTGAATTATGATTTTTTTTTTCAATGGTATTAGTATGGGGAAAATCTTTTTTCAATGACAATTGTGCGTAACTTACAAAGACAAGATCGTACATTTGACGGGCAGCTGAATAATTAGGTGCGTACGAGGGGGAAATGACCTGTCCTTGTACGCGCGTCGCAGAACACGCACAAGCGAAGGGACGAGCGTACGTGAGATCTGAACCGAAAGAGGAGGAGATCGCGAGAAGGGCGTTAAAGCCCGATTCATATTTAGCGAAGAGAGCGTGCGCTCATTTCTCTGGCAACTGAAAAGCACCCCAGCGCGCCCAGCTCGAGCCTCAAACTCTAGCGGCGCGCGCCGAATCAGGTTTCGACATCTGACGCCGCCCGTGGGGCACGAGCTTTCTCAACGCTCGCCGGCCCCTGGAGGTGGGTGAAGCCGGTGAAGTCCGAGAGAGGGGGGGGGTACCCTCTTTAACCACCTGTCTGCACTGCCAGAGTGACCGGCAGTGGGAATGAGCCCAGGGGCAGCTGACACAAAGACCCCCCCCCCATCCTCCTCCTCCTCTGCCTCTCCCGGAGCCCCCGCTGGGCTGGCTTTGTCTTTTAATAGAGGCTAACACTCGACCCGGGACCCCTCCCATGAGGACGGGGGCCCATGAATGCCCCCACTGTGTGCTGTGCTCTTTCATTTCCCTGCTCTTTCTCTCGGAGAATGCCTGCGCCGTGAGGTAAGGGGCCTTCTGTACCTCCCCAGACCAGAACACACACACACACACACACACACACACACACACACACACACACACACACACACAAATGAGTCATGTGGTGGTAACAAGCCACTTGTACTGTTCCCCTGCTAGCCCCTCTCACGTCCCAGGAACCATTCTTCTGCATCTTCCGCAAAACACAGCTTTTTCCCTCCAATTAAAACTCATTTGTTCAAACGGCATCGCTGCAGCCACTGCCCCCCCCCACCCCCCATCCCATCCCCTCCAGGGGGAGGACTTGAGAAGAACGCAGTTTATTTGAAGTGTGAAAGCGAGTGCTGATTAGCACTCTTCATGGCGTCCGTTTCCCAATCAATAAAAGATCGCAGGTTGACGGGCCAACGTGAAATTGTAATTTATTTATTTTTTTGCATTTAAAAAATGTGACCCCCGACCCTGTAGGGTTCGATTTTTTGCAGCAGAGCCCGGGCATTGTGCACTGCATGCCTCCGCTGTTGCTCATCTGGAAGCTGAGATTACTGTGGCCGGGGGGCTGTGCAATGCACATTTTTGCCAGGTGGCCCAAGACAAAGATGAGCTGCATAGCGCCAGTGCAGTCATGGGCCCTGTGACATAATATGCATGGTGCATGGGACACAGACCACACAGGCAGGCACAGGCACAGCCTCCCCCGCCCCCCCCCGCTAGCCTTTTAACATGCATCCTCGTTGTCACTGGGGGGGCAGACAGTGGCAGGAGCCTATGATGACAGCCCAGCGTTCGCTGGCACAGGTACAACATTACAGGAGACTTTCAGACCAGGCCAATTAAAACGAGCAGGGGCAAAGTGCTGAGCCAAGCATGTCTTTGTGCAACTTGCTTTCATGGCTCTATCGTAACTCTCTACCCTCCTGGTTTTTTTTCTCTCTCTCTCTCGTTTTTTTCTTGTTTTTAGGTGGAATCTTTCCCAAGGTCAGTGCCAGTGCCCCCCCCCCCCCTCCACCCCCCACCACCTCACCTCTCGTAAAACAGGCCTGGAAGCATCCTGCTTTAGAAGGATGTCCAATTGGACAAGCTTAAATAGAAACTAGACACTTGAGCTTGTGTGATACAAAAGAACAAAAAAAAAAAAAAGTAAAAAGAAAAAAAAGAGTGTGGTTTCTGTGGGGGCCGGGGGGGCAGTTAACCCGATGTATGCCCCTGCACCGCATGCCCCGGAGGAGGCTAGCTCCGCTAAAGTGGGGAGCTACTGCCACCTCTGCTCTGAGACTCTAAGTACTGCACAAAGTGAAACCAGCTTCTTTGAATATAATTAAACTACAGTTTAAATGTGCTTTGAAAGCGACTTGCTTTGTCAGCAAATGTTTTTGAACCGTACTTCCAGGTGGCTTGCAGGAAAAATATAAAAATGTGACTTGCAATAAAGGCACTACAGACTAATTGTGGTAAGTAATGATCTCAAATCAGTAATGATCTCAAATGATCTCAAATCAGTAATGATCTCAGCAATGATCTCAAATCATCACAGGTTGACAAAGAAACTTTTGTATCACTGTATTTAGAATCATTTTTACTATCAGTTGACTGTGTCTTCAGGCTGGATTCAATCTAACAGCTAAGTGCCAATGTTCCACTACTTTCATTACATTTTTCATTAATTTCAGAGGCCACTGAACTCAAAATATTCTGAAGGTACTGAATGTGAATGTAAAAGTTGATTGATTGGGGTGAGATAAAATCTGGGTCTCAGTTTCTCTGCAAAGGCTTCAAAAGAAATAACATTCCATGAATACATTTATGCAAATTAATTCCAAACTTCATCTTTTAGAAATATGACATCTATTACAAGTTATGGCCATTCTTTCACTCTGGTCATAGGCATCATATCGTCACCTTCTTAAAATAATGGCCTAAGTCATTTTTTGAGGAAAATGAAAGTCATCTCTTCATGATGCTGGCCACCTCTGGTAAAATTGCCTACATCCTTAATTGAAAAGATCATGTTGTTCCTACCCCGGTAGTATAATGGCCTACGTCAAGAGTGTGACTTAGGCCGTTTTATAAGACAATGTGACTTAGGCAATATTACAAGCTTTCAAGATGGCGGCTGCTTGCCTAAGTCAGGTTTAAAAGTAATTTGGCCTAAGTCAGGTTTAAATGTTCACAACGGCATGTTCGTAAATTGGCCTAAGTAATCTAATCCTCTTATGTTACATAATTGACAGACAGCATTATTTGTATGTCAATAGTCATATATTGTCATAACTTTTGTGTGAAATGATTAATAAATCATATCATATAATCTATATTTGGTTCAGTTTATTCAGTTTTTTGAAAAACTTGAAAATATGACTTTTCCATTAGGCCATTATTTTAAGAAGGTGACGATATGTAAGGGCATGCGTTTTTCACCACCTCTCTCAAGAAGCTGCAGTTCCTTTCTGATCCTCAAGGTGCTCTAGGCAAACTATTTTCAGAAATTAGTGCCAATTACTCAAATGAACCTGACCAATTATACAATTAAGTTCCAATCTAAGTGCTGGTGTGAATTGACAGATTGTCTCAGAAAGGGGAGTTTCCTCTTATGGGCAAGTTTTTACACCTCTATGACAAGTCATGAAAGAGGAAACAACACATTATCTGACAATGATTCAATTCAACACCAAAATATAAAATATTGTGCTCCTTTAACTTTTTTTTACGTTTAAATTGAAAAAATCAAGGCATCCCATCAATAATTTTGTTCTTCACGTTTTTATTTTGCCTTTGGGCTGTCAAAAAACATTTTCCTTTTGCTTTAAATTGTTTTTATGAGTTTGTGCGGTTTAAAAATATCCGCCCACTCATTTCAACATATCAGTTTCTTTGCTCCAGGATTGGCACGTGTCCTACAGACGTGTCAACAGACAATTGAAAGCCTACTTACAAATCAATCAGTATGACTTCATGCGGGTGTGCGCAGCGCCAACGCGTGTGCGTTTGTGTGTGTGTGCATCGCCAACCGCTGACTAGTCTACTGCACTGAAATACGCACCTCATTTGTGGTAACTGAATGATTGCTTGAGTTCTTTTTGTTTGTTTTAATCTTTTATGTTCTTAGCAACAAGGGTTTCTTTTTTGTGTGGAAAACATTGCAACGCATAAAGGTTAGGCAATCATAAGCTATTTAGCTTCAGCCTTAACCTTTTCGGTCAATCGTATAGATATGCTAAATGATGTCTCTTTGGTGTATTGTGAAACATGATCGAAATAAATAATTAAATGAAATGAAATGAATGAAGTTCGTAATGCACTGATCCCTTAACAAGTGGCTTCAGAAAGTCCTCCATTGACCTCTTGGTGTTGGAGGACGGAACTGCAGGCTCCTGACAGAGGTGGCGCCCTTATGCACGAGGCACGAAAGGACACCTGTGTCGTTCTGTGAAAAAGGTGTGAGGGCAAAGTGTCACACCTTGAATGTACCAAAATCAATTAATCTTTTAAGAGGCTTGTGTGTGTTTTGACAAGGGGATAAAATTGAAGCCAAACCATAAATGCACGCATGCCTTTTGGAAGTGGTACATCCAATATATCATAAACGAATCAACAGCCCAGCATGTGGCATTAGACTTCTAATTTAAGAACACAAATCAGCGCTCTTCACTGGGAAAGAACTGCTCCTTTGTGGGGGAATATTTTGACTCCAATGTGTTTGGCAGACGTTCAGAGAATCGGGTGACATGAGAGGTCAGCATTTTTCACCAACTCATTCTTAACTGAAAACCTGTTTAGGGGAACGTGAAAAAAGTGTCCTTTCTATCGGTTTTTTTCCTCGCTCGATAATATAATGACCACATCTTCATGCGGCCAATCCCACTATGATCCTACTTAGTGGCCCAAAGTGAATTTAATAGACACATAATAAAAAAATAAAAATAAAAAACATATAAAAGGCTAAATAGATTTCTGTGATGCAAATGTTCTTGTTCAGAAAAAAATAATGTTGAATACATTATAGCAGAATGACCTATACCATAACCAAATGAGCTTTGCTTTGCATATTTTCCACTCTTAGTTAGTTCCTCTTTTAGTTAGTTCGTTTTATTTGCTAATTAGTTCGTTTTATTTGACAATTTAAAAAAAAGGATACACACAATGCGAACACGCATACCCTTGATACATGACATCGCATTAATACACACCGCAAATTACCGAGGATAACACAAAAAAAGTTGTCAAAAAGCCAACTTATTTCCATTGCGGTCTTCTGCTACACTCATTTCAGCGTTGTTAATATCTCACGTGTCCTCCATTTGCCTACAGCCTGACTGGCGTTGGCATCGACGTTGCAGGAACGTTCGCTTCTCTCTGTGAAATCGTTATCCGCTCGGCGGGAAATGCACAGCTCAGCGGGCGCACCGCACACGCCCCCAGACGCGCCCTGTTCGCTCACGTTGGGTGAACAGAATCTTCGGCCCGTCACACAGCACATCTTTCTGTGCCCCGAAACGTCTTGACACAGGCTACATGTATGGGGGGGGACAAGTGCATAATTTTGCATAAAGCAAGAACGGGAACATTGCCTTTACAGCATCGAGCAGCTAAGTCTGTTACATTGCTGTTGTTTTATTGCTGCCTTTGAATCGTGGCTATAGATTTACCTACAGGGTCCTAGTTTAACTATGTGGTTGCTCCTAGCACCTGGAATTGTACTTCCCTCTAGGGTGGCTTTCAGCTAAACTGTTCTTGACTACGGTTAACACTTTGTTGTACGTCGCTCTGGATAAGAGCGTCTGCCAAATGCCTGTAATGTAATGTAATGTAATGTAATGTAAAGTCGTCATCAATAAACATTCTGCCGTCATCTCGATCCTCGCGACATTTCCGACGCGCGCAGGGTCGTCAGGCCCGCAGCCCGTCCCCATGTTCAATGCGGCGTGGATAGAGCCGTGCCGTAAAATACTGAACCTCTACTCTTCGTAGGACGTAACGTGACGCGACCTTCCGCGTTTCGGCCAGCCCGAACGTCCGTTTGTCCGTTAGGCAGGACGTGCCGCTCTAAGCCAGCAAGGCTCAAAAACACTGAGCAACAAAACCCCACATGTGCATGGTAGGCACCGACTCAGTCGTCCTTCAGCCATGCCCTGAAGATATGTGAGCAGGACTGGCTGCTCGGGGTGACCAGTTGCAGGACGGTCCCGCGTTGTAATAAAATAATAACGGAACGGAAACCCGTTCAACAATATCATCATCCCCCATGTCAATGAACGTCGTTTCAGATCTCTCTGGCTATTTTATTCAACTGCGGGACAACGTCCGTCGCTGTGGCAAGCGGCGGGACCGTCCGGCTCAACGCGGAACATCTCGTCACCCTACGTGAAACATCGCAAGCGTCATCGATGTAACAGAGTTGATAACTGTCGACAAGCGTATTTTATTATGAAGCTCTGATGAAAACACACAACCAAACCAAAACCAAGTGCCACATTGTTTTCCTTTTCCTCCCCCCTGCATAATGACATCAAATATATCTATCTTGTCATCTGTAATTATATTCAGGAGTTATTCCCTCGGAGAAGCGATACACACGCACGTTCATTTAGTTTAGTATTGCAGTGCGATATGCTGTCTAATTACGCACTGCCGCCTGAGCAACAAGTCTCACGATTTGCTCTTTGCAAGCCACGGTGCTTCATTATGTTCATTATGACACCGGAATGGATTTGGACAGGCCTTAATGCGCCTCCATCCTGGATTAACGCTATCGTCTATGTCTCTTTGACAACTAAATTAGAGCCCTTAATAGTGTGTCTGCATTATGGCGGAAACCGTGGAACAGCAAGCACAACCTTCAACAGTCCCTATTATTTCAAATTCAGCACAATATAAATATATCTACATACCACCATATCCTACAAGTGTTACCAATCAATTTTGCTTAGGTGCTACATTTTCCAGATACAAGTATGTGCTCCCAAAAGTATTCATTCAATTTATATGCTAGCTAACACAACAGGGGAAATAAAATGGACACCAAGTGCATTTATGCAATGGCTAATCTTAGGCTAATCAAATATAGTACCAATGCTTATCATCAGTCTCCACGTTTGTACATTTGATCGACGTTTTTTTCAAATATATTAAATATTGAATTCATGTAGTGAAAGGAAATGAAACTAAAAGTAATTGTACCCAGACTATAAATACAAATAAAGATATTGAATTTAAACCATTTCCTTCATTTTAGTGAATTAAATTATATTTATTACAGATTTCTTTTTGTTGGAAAGAAGAAAAGTGTTGAAAATGAGAGGATATTGATACTGGAACATCGCTGAAATAAACACAGCAGTCAGAGGAAATTACAGTGCAAAATGTTATGGAACTGAACAGCTACATACTGCATGTCTGGCTGGAGACTGCTTAATTCATGTTTGTGTTTCGCCGTCTCTAATCTCCCTTTGTTACCAGACAAACACACACACACACACACACACACACACATTATACTTACCTTGGGTTCCTTAAATGATCAGCATTTTAATGTACCAAAATATTTTAATATATAATTTACTACACTTAATTGGAGCTTAGAAGTACCATTAAGTCAATGAAGTCTAGTAAGTCCAAAGAAGGTAGGTAATTGGCTGGACATCCCAAAACACCAGTCCAAGTATTTGGCTCCTACAATGATGATTCATAGAACAATATAGACAATAAAGATATAGTCTTTTTTAGTCAGGAAGGAAGGAGTTGTTGAAGACACTGAATCTCATGTTTTCCCCCTCGAGATCGAGGGTCCCATTAATAGTCAGTCAGCAAACACAGGGGCAGTGTGTCTTCTTCTCACTGAATGCGAATGTGTGTAATTAGTACTAGACTGTACTTACTGCCCCGTACTCCTCTCTAGATCCACACTCCACGGCTGCAGGGCCAAGCCACAGAGGACGCTGGAGAGAGAGAGGAAAAACTAAAAAAACAATTTTGCGACGATACAAGTACAGATGCATTTGGCAGTCACGCTTAGAAATACGAAGAAAAAATAAATAAATCTTAAAATCACTGGAAAGCAACCGGTTGCAACTAAGGCAAGGGATTTGTGCGAAATAGTTTCCAAACGTGCGTCATTTTAACCGGCGGCGGGGGGCACAGACGCGAGTCCCTCGGTCCGCACGTTGCCCCCCCCCCCACCGCTCACGTCCCAGAAATGCAGTCACCTCACAGTTATGACATTAGCATTATTACCCAAAGGGCACTCTTCTGACTCACGGCCCATCCGCCGGTCGGGCTGGTGTGTGGATCGAAAGAAGGGGGGGGGTAATTAATCCCCATCATTGTTAGGACCCCCTCCCTTTGATTCATATCGTAGCGCTGCGGGTCGGGACGCATGACGGGCTGGGCGTGGGCAGATTCCTCAGAGGTCAGGGGGAGGATGTGGGGGGCCAGGCTTGGGTTATTCCCTTCCACCGCACCGGCCACACTCGAGTGCACAGTCATGTAGGCACACAATTTAACGCTTCCTTTCAGTTGTTCATGCTCGTCCTTTTTCCACTGCCCGTCGGGGGGGCTATGGCCACCGTTCTTCTTATTTAGTTTTGCCACCGAGTTTATTTGGTCCTGCGCTACGTCTCGCGCTAGGACACTGGAAAGGATCTCCCCAAAAGGACCTGTGGTTTCAAGGGTCTTAATGTCTCTGTAATTCGCAGCGTACTTCAAACACGGCAAGCTTGCGCAGCGCGCTTTTGACTTCGCTTTCCTCAGAGGGTGATGGGACTCGGGAATATGGGCATTTAAAATGGCAAAATGAAGAATAAGATTTATAGTGATTTATCACTGAAACAGAATTATAATCAAGTTGAAAAAACCAGCAAAAACCAGCAATGGCCCTTTTTTTCATCCGAGAATCCACATCCCGCGCGTATCGTTGTCCAACGCGGGCCGACACACGCACCGCGACGTTACGATCAACGGGGTAACCGTGAGCTCTTCAGTACGCCACTTCTCTTCGGCTGAGAGCGGGCGGGCGGGCGGCTCGTGCGGCGTACTTTTTCGCTCGGTCAACAGCTCTCCGCGTCTCTCCCTAAGACGCGCTCTCGACACCTTCCCTTCCCCGCGCGCAGCACGGAGCGCATCTTACGGACAGACGCGGGAGAGCCGTTGACCGAGCAGAAAAAGAGCACGCCAGCTGCCCGCCACACTAAACATCAGCTCATGTGGTTCATCATGCTCACGCGCGTGTGCCCCGTCCATTCAGGCGTCCGGCGCTTGAACCCGCGAGGCGATGCGCGCGCCCGGCGCGGATACGTGCGCTCCCGGGGGCGGGGGGAGGAGGGCGGCTGAGAATCAGTAGAGAAACTCAAGCAGCTGTGCACTTTCGAGAGTAAGCCCCGGCCAAACTCAGGGGATAAACTGTGCCTTTCGGATCGTCCGAATGCACAGTGGACACATGGCTATTTAGCGCTGTACCCCCCCCCCCTGGTATAAAAATAAACCGTGTTTATTCTGCTGTAAATATCTGAGTCCCTCCCCGGCTGCCCTCACAGGCTCTATTGTCTGGCTGACTGTGCGCTGCAGTTTAACCACAGCTAAAGGGTTCTGCTGGGGCCTGGCGCTGGAGCCCTGTGCTGTCCTTGTTGGAGCAGGGGTGACGAGGATGAGGGGTTATGGGTAGGGGAAGTAGTCCACAACATGTGCAGTGTGAAATGCATAATCCAATTTTTTTTTTTTTAAAAAAATTTTTTAACGCATATCCTCCCTCCTACAAGGCCACTTGGCCCTGAGCAAAAACTCTTCGAAATCTGTGCGTGCCTGAGCTATATTTCCACTAAAGAAAACCCTTAAATGAATGGTGTTAATCACATTAAGTGAGATGATATTATATTTATGATATTATATTTACTTAAACATTTATAATGAACTTCTAGCGATGGAAATATATGGTCTGGTGGTATGCATCGATCCAATCCATCTGCGCTAAAATTAAACTTGTGGCTCCTGCTGGTCGATGCTCCTGAAACCATGCGCCGTGTGTGCAACTCGCACTGCCGTTGGAGCGCTTTGAGGGGCTCTGTGCAGCGCACTTATCTGTTATCGAGCGATATCATGTGCGCGCATGGTGGGGGAGTTGTTTCACACACAGGGAGGAGCATCAGACACACACACACACACACACACACACACACACACACACACACACACACACACACACACACACACACACACACACATGTACACACACACACACACACACACGTGCACACACACACACACACACACACACACACACACACACACACACACACACACACACACACACACACACACACACACACACACACACACACACACACACACACGTACGCGCACACACACACACACACACACACACACACAAAAGGGAGACTAGACTTACGAAGATGGGGCATTTAATATGTGCTCATACACAGAATGGGGAATAGTTTATGAGGGAGGGGCAAGGGGAGTGATGTCAAGTGTGCACACCCAAATGGGAAATTTATTTGAGGGAGGAGGATACTGAAAGCCATTCCCAATGGGGCAGTGGATTAAGAGGGAGGGGAACTGGGAGTGATGTCATAGCAAGCACAGACACACAATGTAGGACAGAAAAGGTGCGGGGGATAGGGACTGTGGTGTCATCGACAGTGCTCACAGAGAGGCCTCAAACTGCAAGGCCGAATCGTCTGACGACTGACATGAGATTTTTTATTTTTTATGGAGTGTTCAAGGATGTTTCAGGACCTGTTTGCCTTGTGCATCTTTTCCTTCGTCCTAATGACTACACGGTAAGAACGTGCGCACATATGGTACAGACAAAAATCATACAATTCCAAAAATTAACGAATATGCACAAGCACAACCAGAATGACTAAGGAGCACCTGTCGTTCGTGACGGCAGTCTGCGCCTCGTTCGTGGGGCCGAGCCCGAACACGGAGCGAGTCGCTCTGCGTGCGCGCCCGATCAAAGCGCTTGTCGACTGAGTTTAACTCACCCACAGTATGCGCTCGCAAGCACCTTTGACCACCTGTTACTGCAAACCATCTCCTTTGAGACAGATTTATTTATTTATTTATTCGTTTGTTCGTTTGGTGACTCAGTCCACTAATTCAAATGAGACGTGATTCATCTAAACGGCCGGGGCAGGGCCTTAGGCCACAAATCTTCCCCCCGCTTCAGCCCTTTTCGCTCACTGTGAACACGAGGGACTTGTGAACACATTCCCCCATCGTAATCTCTTCCCTTACACGCAGCTTCGTTGTCTTTGGAAAGCGCGTGAAAATTCATTCACCGAACGAAACTCTTGCTGCTCAAAACAAAACCAGAAATTTGGTGGTGCTGCCATAGTCCACCTGCATCATATTCTTTTGCATCTACCTCCTGTTGTGCTGCAAGCCCCCCCCCCGCCCTTGTTACTGGGACATTAGAAACTCTTGCACGTTTTTTGGTGAGCAGCCCTGAAGGAGGGGGAGTACGTTGAGAAAATGGACACGTAGCAGAGATGGTGGGTGTCCTCCTTTCATCGTACGTTCATAGGCCATCTGTGCATGAAGCGCACGGCAGAGCTCACCTGGAGAAGGTCAAGACTGACAGCCGTCCTGCCCAGGAGTCTGAGTCTGACGGCCGATAAACAGGAATGGTAGGGAGGAACAGAGAAGCAGGGGGTATTTTGTCCGTGCAAATCCCCCCTGTCCATTTTTTACGACGCGCCCACAATCCACTCGAGCCCCCCCGTTAAGCCCCAGAGCGAGCGGGCCGTGGGCGCGCCGGTGGCAGGGGCATCCCCTTCGCCCCGCTCCAGGCTCTCTCTCTCACGGCAGGCTAAATGCCCACTAATGCCGCCGACCGCCGTCGCCCACGCCCACTATCCGAGCCATCCCAGGAACGCCGCGCCCGCAGCACGGGCACATGCCACGGCGGGGCGGCCTGACGGGCGGGACGGCTGGGGGGGGGTGGGGGGGGGGGGGGGGGTGGCGTGCCCGAGGGTGCCGTGCGACCAACGGTGCCCCGTTACGCGACGAGACATTTTACTGGCCGACTGGCTCCCCAGGATCCTCTGCCACTTATTTTTATGTTTGCGCTTATTTAACTGCTCGCCGCGGAATTCACTTAGCCATAACGCAGGCAATTATTGTTTTATTGATCGGCGAGCGGCGCTGTGATGTAGGCCCGACACTCGATACAACGGCCTTCGGTTACGCTTTGAGACGCGTGGGAAGGCATCCTGTGACTTTCCCCTTTTCCCAACGACTGCTGCGGCTTTGCGAATTTACATTTCATTCCTGGGAAAAAAAAACTCAACGAGAAACTTTATGACCAAAATAATGTCAGAATCAATCACCGCGAGGCATTCCTGTGACTGCTGTGGACCAGCGCGACAGCAGCAGAAGTGCTACGGCTTTGTAAAGCGGACATGTCGGGCCACCAGCGGCCCGGAGCGCTAAAAGCTGAGTCAGCCAGAGCCGGGTCAGGACTTTAGCCGGGTCAAAACCAGAACCAGACTGTGCCCACTCTTTTCCGCAGTATTCCAGGGGCCCGGATGGAAGCCACAGGCTCCGCTCTATTAAAAACCAACATCGCGGCCATCATTATGGCTTGGCCTGCATGGGGTTGCTATTTCTATTTGCTTACTTAGTTTGTTGCCGTTTTAAGAGAGCTAAAGCTGGATGCGCCATAAAAAGACAAGCCAGCTGTATGCTGGGAAACTATTTTTCAAAACTGACGCTTTTATTTCCCCTCCCCCCCCCCCCCCCCCCTTTAAGCTGAGCAGGTTGGGGGTGGGGCGGGACCCGAGTGGAGGGCAGCGAATGGGCCCGTCAGCCCCCCGCCACACGGAGAGAACGGAGATGTCTGTCTGTCTGTCCTGCTGCTGAGTGATTGCTCAACTGGCGCCTGGGCTGGCAGCCTGCCTGACTATTTCACTGACTGTCAGCGTCGCGCTCAGCTCTGGGGGCTGACTGCTTGACCCACTGCCTGCCTCATTAGCTGACTGTCTGAGAGAGGACCTCTCTGACTGACAACAGATCAGTCTGTCTGTCTTGTCTGTCTGTCTGTCTACTCAACCAAGTTCACAGAGCCTTTGTGAAAACAAATCTGGCAACCACATGGGCACGGCCGGTCAGTCCAGAACATAGAAAAGCCCATATTCATCACAGGATTATACATGAATTATATGCATCATGGTTATTCAACTGGTGGCCAGTGGGCCAAAAGCACAATAAAAAAAAAAAGATCTTGTCTCCAGAATACAAGTAGTTCAAGAATCCTCATATCGAGGTGACTGCCAAAATAAAGGAAACAACATAATAGGACATTGGGCCACCACAAGCTGCCAGAACAGCCTCAATGCATCGTGGTATAGACTCTACAAGTGTATGGAACTCTACTGGAGGGATGCAACACCATTCGTCCAGGAGAAATTCCATAATTTAATGTTTTCTTGATGGTTGTGAAAAACGCTGTCTCAGGCACTGCTCCAGAATCTCCCATAAGCGTTAAATTGGGTTGAGATCTGATGGCTTGAGACAGCCATGGCTTATAGGTTTAAAATGTTTTCATGCTCATCAAACCATTCAGTGACCACTTGTGCCCTGTGGACGGGGGCATTGTCATCCTGGAAGAGAGCACTCCCATCAGGATAGAAATGCTTCACCATAGGATGAAGGTGATGACTCACTTAGTGGATCTAAACCATGCCAGGAAAATGCACTCCACACCATAACAGAGCCGCCAGAACCCTTCATTTACTCAAGTGTTTCCTTTAATTTTTCAGTTACAGTTTTTACCAGTTACATCTTTAGGCTGAAAGACTGCACTTATGAATATAACCGCTAGTAAGCGTTTTCTGTCCCTCTGCCTCTTGAATATATACATATTTACTGCATAAAAATGCAATTCTCGTTCAACATTGAGGCAACGCTTAGTATTACTTGTCTTAAGGGGTTAATAGGTAAGAGTAAAATACACACAATAGAGCAAATATGTTGCTCATTCCAAACAGTAACCAAAACTAATTATTAAAAATCCTAAATATGCGCTGGCCAACCCCAAAATGCTTTGAACCGCATTTCAAGAATAATAAAGCAGGCTGGAGATTGACTCCAGATGTGTTCAGCAGGACTCGTGGTTCTGCACAAAGGCCAAAGGTTACGTGCAAAAAAAAAAAAAATTCTCATTAAGAAAAAAATAAATAAAATAAAAAAAGTTATTCTGTGGGGGGAAAAAAAGACTTAAACTGTCAACTTTCATTTCCATTAGGTGATCAAAAACGAGGTTTTCACCTCATTTGTGCAAGCAGCTCCAAATGTAAAGCTCAAGAGAGATGCGGAGGTGGAATGTTCATAAGGCTCCCATGGCAGTGGACCAACTACGCAGCACGGATTACAGTAAGTCGCCCCCCTACAACGTACCCCCCCTCGGACTGCTCCTGACCAAGGTGTGCCTCAACCCATTCCCAGCTCCCCCCAAAAAACTGTCCTGCTTTGCCTCCAACAAAAAGTAAAACATAAATTCTCTAAATGACCATAATTCACAATTAGGTATTATAACACATTTATTCTACGGGCTCATAAAACACAAATACATACATTACTTTTACTCATTAAGTACTACATTTAAATGATATATACTATGCAGGCGGTGAACAGGAAGAAAGATTTATATTGTGGTTACGTGCACATTGTTCGGCAAAGGAACGGAGTACAAAGGTTGAATACTATAGTTAAAATAAGAAATAAAAATAACATTTGATAAATGTTTACGTGCGTGTCCTGTTGAGGACAGTCGAACTCTCTCAGTCTGAACTCTCAGTCTCTCAGTCTAACTCCCTCCAGTAGAAGGTGTCATTTTCACGTTTTTGGTCCGGTCGTATCTTCATTTTCATCTCTATAACCCGGAAGCTTTGATCCAGGCTTGCGAAACCAGCAGTGCGCAGCCATCGTCTGATGTCACTACACGTAACGCCGTTAACGGAACTTGTGATAATGCGACATTTAATAAAATAATACAGCGACGCTGGAGAATATGGAAAGGGTCTGGTCTGCCTAATCACGCAAATGATACATTCGATGGAAGCAATCACTTTGACGGAATGAAAAAGAAAATTGCTATGAGTGAAGGACCGCAGGTACAGCTTCAGTAGCAGTGTTAATTATGAAAATTGCAAGTTGTGGAATAGCGGAACACCAAGTGTACTTTGCGCCGCGGGAATCCGTCGGGATAAGTGCTGCATTCACGGCCACATCCCTTTCAGGAGAGCGAGCCATTAAGTTACAGTTTATTTGACTAAATCTGTCACGGGATATTTAAAATGTAAAAAGCCAGTATTGCCGAGCTACGAGACAAAATCATTTTATTCACTTCGGCTCGAAAATGTTTGTTTTAGCTGGCGTCTCCAAAACTGGAACGGGGTACCTAAAGAGCTCTGTTTAATTTACTGGCTATATGAAAATATGTTTTTGTGCAACCACCCAATGCAACACCGAGGGAGCTGTAGGTATAGGTGGTTGTCAAATTTCTGTGACATTTAACATCATCATCACGCTCTACTCTCATAGTAGATGCTAAACCGAAAAACTTGACTGGCAGAAATCATTTCAGCATTTGTAGAAAAAAAGAACACGCCAAAGTTGTTTTTCCTCGTAGACTTCTTCTCTGTAGTACAGTTTACCCTCCAAAGCACACAGCTGTGGTAGGCATTTTGGCGTTCGCTAAGCTTGGCTGACTCCAGGGCATGAAATATCCGCATTTTATTGTAATTTGCAGACGAAAATAAATTAAAAAAACAAGCGAGGAATTTCAGGAAGATGTTTTATTGACGTGCAGCTCTGTATAAGAAAGCCCTTTCATGTTGCATAGTGCGGGAGAGTAGCAGTCCCTGTGAGATGGCTTGCAGATAATTCTTGACCGCACGTTGCACCATGCACAGTCCCTTTCAATAAAAACAGGAAGATTAACAGAAGTTTCTTGGAGGAAACGTGAGAAGACGTGTCCTGTCGACTGCCCACAAGGTGAACCCGGCCCTCGCGTGACCCCCAAACAGTCCTGCCTGCCAATCTCAGCGAAATGATGGGAATCAACTGGCCCGGTGTGGTCAAAACAAAGGGAGGGAGCAGCGGGTTCGCCGAGGCCAGGAGTGCACCTGGAGCGGCAGACAACCATCGCAGTTGGCCAGACTCACCCGCCCTTACCCTCCCCTTTCATACCTGAGCAGCAAGGGCTCGTACGTGACCTCGACTCACGCCTCTGAGGAGCAGCAGCCACGGAGCAGCAGCCACGGAGCAGCAGCAGAATTCACTCGCCCATTCCACTCCACTCCGGTCCGTGCAGGATCAGCCACATCTTCCAGCTCACCGCTCCTGCATCGACTGCTGTTAACAGCGCATCTGTGTGTCTATATGTACAGTGTCTGGTATCTGACGGTATCAGATGTGCACAGTACACACACGTGAATAAAGTGCTTTGAGGTGAGGCCTATTTTACAATAGGCCCGTATGGAATTTTCAGTGGCGCAGTAAGAGAACGAGCTACAACCGTCGCGGTCTGAATGGAGGCTTTGGCTCCATTGAAAATAAACACCTCCTAGAAATGTGTAGGCCTGCGCGTTTATCAGGGAACTCAGGGTTGTTAACAAACACTACTACGTGAATGAAAATAGAGCCATCGCACAAGCGCGTTTGCCACGCTTTCCCCTGTGGCTGTTCGAAGTGTAGCACAAATGTGTCTGTGCGTTGCCGGGAGGAGAACGAGGGGGAGTAATGTTGCTGATCGTCGCCATCAGCTCTAACGGAGGCACTTCACGCCGATGACAACGACGGGGTGATAAAGACGGGCTGCGGGGAAACCATGCGCAGAATTGCCCCGGGGCACAAGGGCCTCAGGGCTGAGAGAAGAGCAGGTCCTAACGAGCCTGTGGTTCTGTGGTAGAGATTCGGCTCAGTGGGTAGAGCACGGCGTTGGCAACGCTTAGGTTGTGGGTTCAATTCCCACTGGGGCCACATATACTGAAAAATGTATGCATGCACTACTGTAAGTCGCTTTGGATAAAAGCGTCCGCTAAATGGCGTATATTATGATATTGTATATTAAACGGCCTCGTAAAAAACACGAGTCACAGGTGCAGCGACAGCCCCAGCGCTGGCCCCAGGAGCCCTCACGCCCGCGCCCTAGGTAAACACGGCAGCCGAGAGCGCGCTGGGCGGGGCGCCCGGAGCCAGGGCAGGGCCTCCTGACAGAGGGGGCCATTGACACCGGGCGGCGGACGAGAGCGGCTGGCGTGCGGCTAAAGGGGTTTCGGATTCGCCAGGTTCTCACAGTTCACGGGGAGCGTTATCGGGGCCAGATGGCAGCCCTGCGGCTGTGCCCATCCAAGACGCGCCGCTCCCGGTAAACCAGACGAGCCGTTACTCTATCCCGAGAGTTGAAAAGAAAGGCAGACAAAAAAAACAAACAACAAAAAAAAAAAAAAACACTTCTTTCAAAAGCCAGTAGATTTAATACCCCCAACTTCAGTTCTATGCTGCTCTTCAACTAAATCCCCCCCCCCCCCCCACCCTGGCAAAAATAAAGAAGCCCGCTGAGCCCCTGGAGTATTGCGCACGTCTACACTCTCAAAGATGAGACCTCACCACACAAGAAAGGGAATCAAGACGGAGGAAAATGGGAGAAACACTTCAAAGGATATGCAAATGCAGATGTCTCCGGCGACAAGCATTAACTAGTGCTGGTTTTTATCTATTTTTAGCCGCCGTTTCTCTGTCACGGTCTCCGAGGGTTCGTGATGGCTTCCTTAAGCGCCGGCTTTGTCTGCGCTACAACAGACCGGGGGAGACGCGCAGACACTTCTGGAGGCGAACGTTGCGTAAGACGCCAACCTAAGTGAAATCGGGGAGTGAAATCGACGCCTGGTTTAGAGGTGAGCCCACCGCGCGCCCCGCCCCGGCCCAATCGCAGGCTGCACTGACGGGGGCGCGTCCGACCAATGACATCGTGGAGGACCTGTGGGCCACACCCTCTCCTGCCCCGTTTCCATACGCGGTGCGATCCATCGCAGGCCTCCGGGTGTGTGAATATCCAACGGCCGACGAGAAGAACGGGAAAAAGGCACTGAGTAAAAAAGGAGCGCGTCGCATTTCCTGTAACCCGGAGGAAGTGACAGGAAGTGACAGGAGGCAATTTGCGGAACCGGCAAAAGCTGCGCAGGCGTAAATGTTTCTTCGCGGTTTTTTGCTGTTGTTGTTGTCACTTGACATTGTTTGTCTATGGGAGCTGTAGCCGTGGGAACAGCAGGCTGACTGTAAAGTGTCACTCTTGGGTCCACGGCGGGGGTGCGTTCCTCGATACTAAAATGTGCCAACAGCGAGACACAATGCAGACACGTCAGTCCTGAGATATGCAGAGAAATGCAGTAGGCCTTGTGTGCGCCTGCATATGTGTGTGTCTGTGTGTGAGCGTTTGTTTGTGAGAGTGTTTGTATATGTACGTGTAAGCTTGGTTAGTGTGTCCAGTATATGAGTATGTGTGTGCGTGTGAGTTTCAGTGTGTGTGTGTGATTGTGTCTATGAGTATGGGTGTGTGTGTGTAAGAGTGTGAGTGTTTGTGTATGTGAGTAGATGTGTTTGTGTGTCAGTGTTGGCAAGAGTGAGTATGAATTTGTGTGTCAGTGTGAGTAGATGTTAGTGAGTAGGTATGTTTGAGTGTGTGTGCTTGTGTGTGTGTGTGTGTGTGTATGACTGTGCTTGTGCGTGTATGAGTTTGTGTGTGTGTGTGTGTGTGTGTGTGTGTAAGTGAGTAGGTGTGTTTTTGTGTCAGTGTTAGCGACAGAGTATGAGATTGTGTGTCAGTGCGAGCGAGAGTGAGTATGAATTTGTGTGTCAGTGTGAGTGTGTGTGAGTGTGTGTGTGTGTGTGTGTGTGTGTGTGGAGGCACTCTGTATGGCGCAGAGACAGGGAATGTTAGGCCGATAGAATTCTGAGAGCAGCGCGGTCCAGGAGGGGAGGAGAGAGAGCGAGAGAGAGAAAGAGAGAGAGAGAAAGAAAGAGAGAAAGAGAGAAAGAGAGAGAACTGAACCACTCTTATTGGGGGGAAACAATGAGCAGTTTCATCTGTGGAAGACATCTTGCAGCTCACGATGCGCCCCGGTGCCAGAAGAGCAGCAGCACAAAGAGGCCCATTGTTCCCGCGGAGGCTGCGGCCTCCATCTGGCCACCTCTCGGCTCCCCACTCCAGGGCAGGCTGACCGGTCCCTGGCTCAGCCCGCTTTCACAGTTGAGGGGTATCGCTTTCATTTCCAGCGGAGCATTAAATGTTATTTTTTGTCCGGGCTTATTATTTCTTCCTCCAGCCGCACAAGGCCCCCGGTATTAATGGAAACAAGTTCTAACGCGGCACCTCAAGAGAGGCTCTTCGCCGCGTTGCGGTGGGCATCGCGCTGCACCCCTGCAGGTCCCGCGCGTGACTCACCGTTAACAATAGACTGGGATCCATTAGAGCCAAGTTGAATGAATCGACAAAATGGAGGTGGACCGTGTCCTCGTTCAAATAATCAAGTCAAATTAAAGAGATCTGGTGGACGATGACTAAACGTGACTAATGCTATAAGAGCGCATTGGCCAATGGGTCAACATAGCAACCGGTAATTTTTATTATTTCAATTATGGACTGTAATAGTAATACATTTATTTGTATCTATGAAATCCTGTGCACCGTGTTCGCCACCTGACACAGAAGCTACGACTATCCGTGGTTGTGAATACTCCCTGCTACCGCACAAAAGACAGACAGACAGGCAGACGCGTGTCTCTTTCTGTGAAACTGTATGCCAGTCATCTCTCTCTTACTTGAAAGTGCTGTGAAATGACAGGTCTCCAAATTCCCAGTATGAGACCAGTCCCACAAACACGGCGGAATGAAAGGAGCGCTGACAGTCGGTGCCGAGTCGTCAACTGTATTAACGAGATTAATAACCCCTCACTGGAGTAAACAATAATGAAGTCAGCGGAGATTATGTGGAAAAATACTGTACGAACGGCAACGCTCCTGGAACTCCATATCGGTCTGATTAAAGCGTTTGTATCACCCTCTCTCTCTCTCTCTCTCTCTCTCTCTCTCTCTCTGACACACAGATCAACAAGCTCTACGCCACTGCACTGTTGTACTGTCTCGCACTGGCACATGTTAATGTAGCAGCATCGCACACACACCTGGGCACTCCTCACCCCTCATCGGCAAACACGGTCTTATTGTGAGAAAAAGATGAACATGTAGCCTCCTCTCTCTCTCTCTCTCTCTCTCTCTCAATCCAATAGAGGCAGAAACACTTGGGCTATTCAAGTCCAGTCTAGATGCAGTACTAGATACTGTTTAGGTTAGGTCATGATGAGCCTAGATGGGCTGAACGGCCTGTTCTCGTCATCATGTATTCTTATGCTCTTATGTTCTTATTAACTTCCCACCCATCTATAAAGCTAGAAACAACCATAAACTGGGGTTAGCTTTGGGGGAATGCTTTTTTGGATTTCATCTGGAGCTGTAGCACATGATGTCACGTCACACTTAAGGCCACCTTCTGCCCAGAAAATGACTGCTTGGACTTCATCGGCTGTCCCCCCCCCCAAAAAAAAGCTGTTTATAACATATTTCAACTTCGATCTACAGCAATTTATTGATACAGCGCTTGCAAACCCCCTGCCCACAGCTTTCCTGTGGTTTACGGCGCTGGACAGAGGACAGAGCTGATACCGGTGAGCAGGGGCAAAAAAAAGAACGGAAATCCATCCGGAATCTGAACTAAGGCGAGCCCCCACAGTGGTTCCAGCTCCACAGTGGAGCACGAGGAACGTGCCTTTCTCGCTCACTCTCAATCTCCGACAGACAGGTGTACCCTGAAGGTGACAAAGATGAGATGTATCGTGAGATGCGCTGCTGTTGACCCCCTCCGCAGAGGACGGCGTTGCCGCGAGGCTGCCGAAAGGCCACGCCGGGAGCCTCAATCTGACTTCCCCCACGAGAGTGAGAATCAGGGCTGACCGCTATCCATTACAGACAAACATTTTCAGTTGTTTTCTGTGTCGCCTTCCTGTGCCGCTCCGCGTCTGTAGGAAGTGGTTCTTGCGTAGCTGCAGTCTGACTGTACCTTCTCACCAAAATAGAGAGTCTGGACGTGCTGCAAATAAACGTGGGGATAGTTTTTCCCCCAATCAACGTCTGTGTGCTTCCATGACCTGCTCGCTCTGTGCCAGGCCTCTCTGAGCTGTTCTCTGGTCTCAGTGGCCTCTTACTGTACTTCACTTTGCACCTCCACACCAGGCCTGGTTCTAGACTGCTTTGACTGGGGGGGGTAAGAAGATGTTGGTTGGTCACCAACTACTTGTGTTAATATGAGTGTTCTTTAGGACTGTAAGCTATAACGTGTACTGTTTTATGCTTTTCTCTAAAACCATAGTAATTAATACATTAGCCTATAATTTCTTACATTTTAAACCCACCTCCAACCCCCCCCTTATAGGAGGACAACTTTATTTATGCCCAATTATATTGAATTATTCTCTATTCTTACATGGACTGGTATATTAAAGATTAGCTACATGCCTTCATCCAGTATAGTTTTCCACTCTACTAACAGTGATATTTTCTATTTACATGTGAAGCTTTTCAATTTTAAACCCACTTCCACCCCCCCCCCCCCTTATAGGAGTACAACTTTATCAATGCCCAATTATATTTAATTATCATCTCATCTTACATGGAATCCTACATAGTGTTTTTGCTCATGTTACACATTTTCACAAGTTTTTCTTTCTGATACCTTTACCTGTCACCACCCCCTCTCTTATGACAGTATTTACTCTAATTATCTTACAACAGGTTTTCTTTAACAAGGTGTTTTGTGTTTTTTTGTGTTTGTTTTTGTGTGTCTTTTTCAAGTCAAGTTCTGTTACTCAAAATCTTTTCATATTATACACATTTCATGGCTTAGCACCAGTAGCCTATTACAGTGTCAGTCTTCTGTGTCTGTTTGCAAAACCCCTAACAAATTCATCCATATCTAGGGCAGTTGCTATGGCCTTCTCATGAGGCAGAATCACCAAGTCTCTCTTTCTCTCATGTAACATTGTGTGACGGAAGAGGGTTAGGACACAGAACAAAGTGGAGAAAGAGCTCTCGCATGCTGCAGATGATACTCAGAGAAGAGAATGGAGCTCAGGAAAGGCTTCCTTAAACTCTTGTAGGTGTTTGCAAATGGTGGAGAGGTCTGCAACAGCAGAGGTGAAACTTATTTTCCAACATGACTTTTGCAACACAAATTTCAATAGAAAGGCTGTCACTGCAGGTGACCTGCCAGTTTCTGCAGGGGACTCAACAAGGCAACATCTAGAATGGAGGGAGATTGAGGAAGAAGGCTGCCTTCATGAGATCAAGATTGCCTCTGAAGAACCTGGTCTCCATCTCCACAATGGCTCTGTCCGGAATATTGAGAAGAGCTCTCTTCAGAGACTGGCTAGGAATCTTCCCATTTCAAAGAAATGATGCTTCCTCCGCATCATCGACAGCCCCGATGCCCCTGTGCAGATATCCACTGCTGCTGCACTGTCCTCCGAAACCTCTGAAAGGATACTGAGGATAGCATCCTGATTTCCACACGGCATTTGGTCACATCACAGTGAATCGTCCACCGTATCCCCAGCAGGCGTTTAAGGGAGGGGACATCATAGTTTCATGACACATAATGACAATGAAAAAAGGAGTGCAGTGACCCTGATAGATCAAAAAAAAAAAAAAATTGCACATGGCTCTGCCTGCATTGCATGGACCACTGCTAAGTGCAGCTGGTGATTGTAGCAATGGATATACTGTATGGACTATCTTTTTTTGCAACAAGGCCTGGACTCCATCCCTGGTCCCAGTCATAACTGAAGCTCCATCATAGCATTGACTTATGATTTGGTCTGCACTGTAGCCTGAGTCAGAAAGATGTTTAGGACTTGGGTGGTCATGAGTTCTGCATCCAACTGACTAAGATCAAGCAGACCAATCAGGTGTTCCTTGCGAATACCATTGCACACAAACCTAATCGTAATCGAAAGATTTTCCACATTGCATCTGTCTCTAGTTCCATCACTTTTAATGCTAAACCCTACATGATCTGCATTATTATATTTCTGTTTGACCTCATTTAATACTAAATTAGCTAGTGTGTCAATAATTTCATTTGGCATGTTTTTGGATGCATATTTTGCATTTTGAGGAATACTTTTTGCAATTTCATTAAGTTTGGGGTCCTTAGCTAGAGTGCATTCAAAAGTTTTTAGGAAGAGACCAGCAGAGTAATCCTGTTTATCATCAACATCACGATGCACCCTTTCCAGGCTAGAGCTAAGAAGAAGCTCATTAACCGCAAGGAACTTAACTACTTCTCCAACTTAACGACTTTTTGTTTTTATAACTGGGTGGGCCACAGGAGGTTTGCAATAGTGTCCCCAGTTGCCTCCCTTTATTGCATTTGAGACCAGGCTAAAGCACTCTTCAAATGACATTGACCAGATGTGTGCTTACTGAATCCCTCGGCTTTCTCCAATGCAGTTTTCCAATTATTAAATCCTTGCTTGGTAAAAACTATGTCTCTGTCATTAGATGCGCCACATTTGCACAACAGAAGCATGCATCTAGCTTTGCAGAGTACTCCAGCCATGATCTCCCATGGTACCAGCCCGGGTTGAATGTGAGTGCAGTCTGGCCAAAATTACGCTTAGGGAAAACGAGGGTGGGCTGCGATGGTGCAAGGCTGTTCAAGCCATGGCTATCATCAGCCTCTGCGGCACCTCAAACACTGTCTGGGTGCGTAGTTGTCGTGTTCTATGATACTGTGATACATGTTACAAATAGGTATACATCCTTACCTCTAGAGGCCACTGTGTTAGTTCCTTGTTACCTCTAGTATTGAATATCCTGTGAGGATGTGACGTAGTGCGGGCGGGGTAATGAAGAGAAGAATGAATGAATGGATGCCCTGTTCACGCTCTTGCTCTGAAGTAAAGCTAACTACTGTTAACGTGACTGACTTGCCTCTGCCTCCTGATTCCGCAACATAACAGTAGTGCATGGGGTAATGGAATCGAGGGGTGCAGTGCTTGGGCAACTGGGCTGTGAGGCAGCCGCTTGGGAGGTATTGGGTTTGAGGAGCAGTCGCGCGAGACACCGTGGAGCCTACCTCTGTTGACTGCTACCCCGAAACAGTAACATTGGGGTTTACAAGATTTAACAACTAGAAATCGGTGCATGATGACAGGGAAAGGGAGAGAGAAAGCGAAGCACAGAGAAAGAAATACTAAAAACAAAATAATATCTGGACTGAGTACAGAAACGTGCGGCTATCGTGCAGAGTGCAGCTAAGTAACACCAGCACACACACCACAGGTGCAGCCAGCTAACCACTCAAATTATTCTAAATAATATTTATAGTGATCCCACCAACCACTATGGGATGCAACTGGCAAGTAGGCTAATAAATCTATCCAGTTATTTTTGAACAAATCCTTTTGGTGAACGAAAGGAACTGACTCACCTTCATGTAGGATTTGTTTCTTTGGTTAATCTCTCAGTAAATAAAGTTGGGAACGGCCATTCCTTGAAACTGCAGTGAATCCTCCTATTTAACCATTTCCACCAGTGAGCTCTAGTCTGTAGTAGCCATTAGCCAAGGACAGCACTGAACCGCTTGAGGGGGTGTGCTCTCTGAGCCCCTCCAGTCGGGGTGACCGAAAGCAACAGTAACTTCCTGAACTGAGAGCAGTGAGGACCGAATCCGGGAAGGACCGAATCTGTGAAGGAACTGGAACTGGACATGCTGTTGCTGTCGTTCCTCGTTCCACGAGGCAGGTCTCGGATCGCTGCAGCTCTACGTCTCTCCCTCCCCATAATGTCTTCATATTGCAATGACAAATGAAGTTGGTTGGTAGAGCACAGCGTTGGCAACGCTTAGGTTGTGGGTTCAATCCCCACTGGGGCCACATATACTGAAAATGTATGCATTCACTACTGTAAGTCGCTTTGGATAAAAGCGTCTGCTAAATGGCGTATATTACAAACTTGCCTGAGACGGAGTATAAAATTACAAGCAACTGGTTTACACTAACTGCTTAGCCCAGCAGGTACATCTGGGAAACGCTTAGCCTATAGCCTACTCCCAATTAGTAAATAAATAAACAGTGAATGAAAGCGGCTATTTCCCAACGGAGACATCGCAATATTTTTTAAGGCAGTCGCAGTTGGTCTAGTACCGAGAAACGAAACAACATCATTATATTACTTTATTCAAACATAATATGCTAGGCTATATGAATATATCACTACTTTGTTGATAATTCTAGAGGTCAACATTGTTTTAACATTGGTGCAGATAGTTTGATGAAAAATGTGGTGTATGATGCAGGAAACCGACACAATGCAAGTCGCACCTTAAGTTAGCCAACATAAATACCTAGATGGCTAAATTTATTAATGGACATTTTATTCCATGTGAATGATCACTTGGCAATATGTAGCCTACTTAGAAAGGTTGTCCATTTAAGTAATAATATGTTTTTTTAATTTGGAGATGTTCCTTCTGATCTGAGAAATTAACCGTGAAAGGGTTTTATTTTTAGGCTGTTTGATCCATGTTACCAATTAAATATCAATATCATTGTTGTTGATATTACGCTTTTATTGTTTTTATTTATCCTATTGTTACACGGTCCCTGAAAAATTTATTGTAATTTAAATTGAATGATTGACTCAGTTAAACAATAGTTACCGACAAGAGTCGGACCCAGTCACTGCATAACTCTCATTCGCGGGAGTCTGAACGATAGCAGCGAAGGAACTGGTGAACGAATCCGTGAACGAATCCCATTAGGGAACTGAGTCAAAGGATCCGTGTTCCCGAAAGGAACCGTAACACCCACCACTTTGATCAGAGAGGTGACACCGCTCCTCCGCTGTGTCTCCATAATTTATATGGCCAAACTAATCAGATATTAGCAAAACATATTATTTTTATGTGGCATTTTTATGACTGGCTTAATTGACAAGGACAAGATAAAATACTTTTTATTTTTGCAGTTTGGGGTGAAGCAGGGACACTTGCTTTATTTGCGTTGGGGGGGGGGGGACAGGCGGAGCACCCCCCACCGTGCCCATGTCTAGAACCAGCCCAGCTCCACGCTATGTGCTTGTCTTGGCACATTTGTGGTGGGTTTTCTGAGGATAGGGGGAAAATAAATAATAAATCAAAATCAAAAACTTCAATGTTGAGAGTGCCGTCTGCTTTTTCTATTTTTGATATCTGCACTTGCTTGGGATTCAGCGCCCAATTATTTATGAGATATAAGCCACAAAGCAACGGGTAGAGCTTGTTCTAAGGATAGGCCTGATCCATCCCTTATCTTATTTTTATTGAGCTTTTTTCTCTTTTTCCCTTCGGTAGCGATCAGAGACAGAGCTTCTCGACCGTGTTTATGGCCTCCGATTTCACATTTTAAATTTGTGCGAATCCTTCTGAATCCTCATTTGTAAATAATTGGTCCCAGAGACAAAAGGCATGGCTCTGATTGGTCTATGTTGGCATCACTGGAGAGCAAGGAGGCATTTTGGGTCATGCACGCAGTTTATACATGCTTTCACCTGACTGGCTAAAACGAATTGACAAAATATTACCATCGGCAAGACTGCTCTCATGTAGGCAGCGAAACACTTTTCACGTTTTGAAAAATGTTCAATTTCGTTTCTCGTCATTCGCAGTTTGAACGACAAAATCCTCATCGACAAATGAGCTGTTACTCAATTTCCAGCAAGATGTCTGCCATAAAACATTTATCCACAGAAAAATATTAAAAAGGGTTGTTTTTGATAACGCTCTACTAATGTGCAGGAAACTAATTATTTATTAACTGTTTATAAGCTTCAAACACATGCTTTATAAACGCTTAGTTAAGGGTTAATTAATAGGTTGATTAAAGATGAACAGATTTATTATCTTTTTGAAGTTGATGCCATGCATAATCTTGTGTCATATAATGTATAGATACATATGTTTGGTCAACTCTCTCTCAAGCGGCCTTTGTTTATGATAGTGATGTTTGCTTGACTGACTGAATATAATCCTTCTTGGTTACTCAATTATGTATTATTAATTTGTTAGTCACATTTAAAAGCTCTGAATTAAAATATGGCAGCACTGTTTTAACAGAGTGCCATGAGACCCAACACATTTGTAGCACACAAACACAAGTGGTCAGGGTAGCATTTGTACTTCTCCAAAAGTCAATAACATATGTACTACAGTACAGATAAATGACAATTTTACTGATTAATTCACTCGTTCTACCCCATGGAATTTTATGGAATTCCTAAGCATTCCGCCTTGTTGCATATGCCCAAATTTTAGCAGCTAATAACTTTGCAAATATTATTGCATAATCGTGAGAAAGGGAAAACTTGTGAGAATATGCATATTGATTATAATGAATCAGAATCAATATTACAAATGATATAAATCCAAGTAACTATAGTTTATATGAAGCATTTCTTTTTTTGCGTGTGTTCAAAAAAGTATACTTTTTTAAAAAGAAAAAATGATGAACGACTTGTTTGAAAAGGTTTCCTAGTAACACCATAGACACCTTCCCCGAATTAAATCAATCTCTATGGTACATTTGAAGTTCATACAACAAAGATTTAACGAGTTGGAAGGGTTTTCAGTAAACAGTGGTGGACTGTGCCCAAACAAGGCGCATGATGTCATAAATGTGCACATAAACATTATACTACAGGAGAGCTAGGAGTAGCCTAAAAATAAAACTGACAAAAAACCTGAATAAATGTAGAAATACTGATCGACGTACAGTATGTATAGGACTATAAAGGCAGCCGCTCCTCATGGTCTCGCCTCTTCTCTGTCCTGACCCCTCGGTGGTGGAACGCAATTGGTCAGGACCGCGGAATCGCTTGCAATCTTCCGCAAGAGACTCAAAACCCACCTTTTCGGACTCCACTACCACTGAATACTGTACATCTAGCCTATTGTCATCACCACTGCCAACTTGCTCAACACTTCTTGTACATGTACCCCTGCCTTCTCATTTAATACAAAATTAATAATAATAAAATTAAAAAAATGTTTTCCTTCCCAGTGTTACAGGTATGGTATGCAGCTGCCTACAACTATGTCTGTCGCTGCATTACTGCACTGATCTCTTGCGCAAACTATGATTGTTCCTACCATGTATTAATGCACATCTTGTAAGTCGCTCTGGATAAGAGCATCTGCTAAATGCCTAAAATGTAAATGTAAATGCATAAGTGAGGAAAAACAAGACGCACTCTTACATTAGCTGGCATATTAGCTTTTTTAGATGCTGCGTACTAAGCTCGCAGCTTGCCGAAACTGCAACGGAAAACAATGTGTCGCCCTGTGACATTCTGGCATCATTGTAAATGTCATGTCATACCGTTTGTAATGAGCAATGATTCATTCATTGTGTGACTTGTTTACGACGTCGAATCCTAAAACTAAGGCACATAGTTGGTTTGAATGCGTGATAAAGTGACCACAACATTCTCTGCTTTCTGGAGGCGCATACCATCCACCGGAGTCAATATCCCAAAGAACATGCACCAGAATGTGGTCAACATAGGCTGGCTATCAGAAAACAACAGCAAACGACTGAAAAATGTTAACATGTTCCTTGTAAAGTTTTGTAAAGTGAAAGTAGTGATTAGTTCAACTGTTAAGTTTGCACAAAAAGCTATGAAAATGCAATTTTGGTAATCACTCGACTATTATCTCTTATTATAAATTACTATTTGCCGTATATTTTGTATATGTTTTCATGATACACATATGATTAAATGGTAAACAATCCTGTTACTTTGTGGGGGAAAGTGAACACTCTTGGCTTGTATTGCTGGTAATTACCGTATAAAACCTCACAATGAACCAGGAAAAAAATTAATCACCATATGGCCCAGCTTTCTAGATTTATAATGATGTATGATGTTTGTCAACATTAAAAGTATGTTTGACAAGGTTTCAAAATTTCGATCTCCCTCGCCGCTGTGACGTTGGCGTTGAGGGTTTTTTTCCGTTAAGATTTTTAAAAGGACAGGCAATTTAAGGGCAAACTGGCCAATGGTGCAGCTTATCTGTAAAGCTACCTCAGGGAGCTTTATCTTCTAATTATGATCCAAAAATGTTATCATTTCCTGATCTTTCTTTTCACTTTAGCTACTAATTTAGCTTTCTGTACGATCAGCGAAGAAATTCACTTAAAAAACATATCAAACATAAAATGAGAACTTTTTCTGTAAGTCTATACCATTGTATTCAAATATGTTTTAGAACTTGCTGGTTCACTGCAGTTGTGAAAATTGTGTAGATGGAAATGATGCGATTTCCATGTAATTGCAGGAATATTGTGCCAGAAGCAAAGCTTGTTTTCCCATAAGCCTCCGGAAAAAGCACCACAAAACTGCGACGTAATTACAAGGTTTTTGTGAGGACTTCTAGTCTTAAGCATAAAATGGCAACAACCTTGCCAGCGGTAAAACTATATCTAAATCAAGAAGCTGAGAAATAAATAATGTCAAGCTCATGAAGGTCTTTTAACAAAAGACCTTCATCATTGTGTACAAAAAACAAACAGATTCAACCCTGATGCGACGAGTCGCTGCCCTGAGATGAAGTGATTTTCGTGCGCAGTGTGCGCCTCCCGATAAAATCAATTACTCGCCACCGGCTCGGGCGGTTCACCGTCGTCCCATCTTCCCAAGCGAGCGAGAGGCTAGCAGACGCTCCCCTTATGTCCCCATTACAGAGCATCTTGTACCCCTGCAGGCTCCTCACTTTCTCTTTCCCTCTCCCTCCCTCCCTCCCTCCCTCCCTCGGCTCGGCGTTCCCTCTCCTTCTCTCCCCCGTGCCAAAAATGCGAACTTGCTCTCATTGGCTGAGCGCCTGTCTCGAACCACTAACACTCCCTGACTCCAGCGCCGGCATTGGTTGGCGCCGCCCCAGCTGATGGAAGGTGAGGCGGCGCTGTGCCACTTAATCAATACCCTGCGAGGGTGGGGGGGGGGGATGGGGGGGCAAGCAGGCCTCCAGACCGGTGGGTGGGTGTGATCTCTCTCCTGAGCTGGGCTGTCTGCCTCAGCCAGACAGGAGTGAGCTGGACTGGGTTGGGCTGGGCTGGCCTGGGCCGGGTGCTGTCAGATGGAATGTCTGCATCCTCCCTATCCTCAGTCTATCAGAGCACCCCCCACCCCCCACCCTCCCGATGTCACTGCAGGCTCCGCATTAGAGAAGCCGGTGCAGTGAGAGTCTGAGCCATAAAGCGCATGCTGATTCCATGTTCAACAGGACAAGAGGATCACCCAAGCATAAGTCTTATATACAGATGTGTGTGTGTGTATGTGTGAGTGCGTGTGTGTGTGTGTGTGTGTGCGTGTGTGTGTTTGTGTGTCAGTGAGTGTGTGTGTGTGTGTGTGTGTGTGAGTGTGTGCGTGCGAGTGAGTGTGCGTGCATCTGTGTATATGTGTGCGAGGAATTTAGTTTTTGTTTTTTGCACAGTTTTGTTTTCCAATTGTGCTATGAATCTGGGACCATACCACACTGGCCACACCACACTGGCCACCCCCAGCACTAGGACTACCATCATAATGGTGACAAACACACACAGACAGACATCACCTGCTCACATTTTCTCTGTGTGGGATCAAGTCTGCGCAAAGGCAGCATTGGTGACATTGCGGGCGCCACTGCCCTGCCCACGCGTGTATCTGCGCGCACACGGAGGGAGTGAGCAGATGTGACTCGGCTCTGAGAGATGTGCCTCGCCTTGCCGTTAGCGCTGCCCGCTTCCTCATGACTGAGGCATTTGGCAGCGGCTTGGGCACTGCTTGAATGACTGGACATAATTGTAGTGGGTGTCATAAGACTTGCCTTTGTTATTTTACAGTTTCCTGTCAGCACCCTCGGCTTTCAGCTTTGTCATGTTTTCGGGGGTCGGGGAGGGTGTGTGGGGGGGGGGGTTTGCATTCAGGCAGTTACTGTTGGGTAAGCACTCTGGATTGCAGACAGTAGACCGCAGAGTGAGAACAGCTGCAGGGGTGGAGGCAGGACTCGAACTGCACACATAGGCCCAGATCTCCCCATGCTGTGCCCTAGCCAGTCCTGTCCGCTCCGGGTTTTGTGAGCTGCTGGCTCTAATTAAGGGGTCTGCGCTGCTGCTGATTAAATCCACACCAGTGTTCCTTTAAAAAAAAATTTTTTTAAAGCAGCGTTACGTAGCATTACAGTGCAATGTGTAGGCGATAAATCCAAGGTCTTCAGACACCGAGCCTGCGGAATATTAACTGGCGACAAGGTGACACAGCGATTTCAGCCAATAGCCTACGGCGCTGGCATCATGCTTTTTTTTTTTTCTTCTGAAATTTGTTTTCTGATTTCTTTCCCCCGTTTTTCTCCCAATTTGGTGGCCGACTGTACCCTCAATTTCTTTCAATTCACCCTCCCCCACGAGCCCGCCGCCCGTCCTCGCAACACCCTTCGCGCTTCTCGGGCGAGGTCGATCCGGCTCCACCTCCCCCTGGGATGGACAGCTAATCCCCGCCCCCCGATCGGCGCTCCCGGCCAGAGCCGGGCTGGCGCAGCCGGGGATCGCTGGCACCATGCTTAGTGTGTAGGCCGTGCACAGACGCACGCACCTGCGAATGACTGCTGTGGATTGATACGAGTTGACGGACACACCCCACGTACGCCTACAAATAAGGAGACATGGCCACACGGGGATAGGCAGCGGGTAATAATCCCCAATTCTTCCAGCTATCTTCCTGTCAAAAACCCATCACAGTGGTCCATTGGCCAACACATACGGTCGCTACCTACCAAGAGATGGCTCGGGTTCCGTCCGGCTCTCCGGCTCAGGAAAGATCGCACACTTGCTGAAACGCCTGCAAAACACAAAATAGTGGGAAGGTGGTGAACAAGTGTGCCTTGTATGTTTTCTCATGTTTGGTTTTATTAGCGATTAATCCTGTATTGCATAAAATCCCGCCGTCTCTCGGTGGCCCCGTCGTGGCGGACGCACACAGAAATCAATGCTGGAGCATCGGCAGATCTCGAACGGGCCTAAAAAAATCATATCGCCGACGCGTTCATTAAGCTCTCGCTAATTAAGCCTCGAATGCGCTCCTCCGAGTAATCCTCGCTATCCTCCATAAACGAAACGAAAGCCTTCGTTCCTCAAACGTGAAGAGTTCATTAGGAACGGCAAAGCAAGAAAATCTTTTAATCGTTAGCAGGAAAAGTTGGAAAACTCCAGTGCAGGTTTGCATAACCGTGGCTTTCCTCCGGCAATCCCCCCGCCTCCCCACACCAGAAGAACGAGAAAATCTTTATTAAATATTTAATAAGAACAACATTTCTCCTTTGTGATAGCTTCATATCAGGGTCTCGATTTCACAGATGAAGGCCCATCTTATCAGGCAAGAAAACTTGGCACACGAGGGGGGTCTACTCCCTAATGGCATTGTGTTGTCAAGCAGCCGTGACGACGCACGGCGGAGACGGACAAGCAGGCCTCCTTCAAGTAAACAAGAGCTTATGACTGTGAAATTAATACACGGGAGAAGTGTCCTCTCCAGTTCATTCAAAGAAAGCAATGAAATTAATATAGTCAGTGATCAAGTCAAGATGGGGGGGGGGCTTATGGGCATTCAACAGAAGACTGATAACAACATTAATGTCTTGCAATATTTGACCATAAATCATGCAAGACATGACGTTTACACTCTCCTCAATCATTGGTAATGTACAGATTGTGAGCCGATGTATATATACATATAGTATCCAAACAACAGTATGCACTGCCTGCAAGTAATATAATATATATAATAGCATATGCCATTTAGACTCTCTGTAATACTACTACTAATAATAATAAAACATATGCCATTTAGCAGACTGCTTTTATCCCAAGCGACAATAATGAATGCATACAATTTTCAGTACATGTGGCCCCAATGGGAATCAAACTCATAACCTAAGTGTTGTCAGCAACCACACTCTACCTACTGAGCCACACAGAACAAGTAACGCACACACATATAAGTACTTAAACCAGTGCAGCGATGTGTGGTTTTGGGGCCGCCACAGCAATGCAGACATAGTGGAAACCAGCAGTGTGATTATTATTATTATTATTATTATTATTATCTTCATGGTTATTATGGACCCAAGAAGAATACATTCTTTGCATTCCTCGCATGTTTCGCAGAGCGCATGGGGGAAAAAACTGACACTGTTTCAAAAGGCGTTTTCTGAAATACGATGCCCCCATATTCAGTGCATTGCGGGGGGAAAAACAACTGTTCCGCTCCGGGCACCGAGTCAAGAAAAGAAGAAGAAGAAGAAGAAAGAAAAAGAACAGGAAAATCCCGGCACACACAAGCTAGTTACTTTTATTAGAGCGGATCCTGCGCTAATTTTAAAGCTCTTTTGTAATAAACGGCCTTAATTATGACCTTGCGTTCCGAGCGACGGCTGGCTATTATAGCCCTCCTCCCAGGTTGCCTGTTAAACACGCTGCACACAGACTGCCCTTGTGCTTTACCTCGATCACCTAGGTCGCAGCGCAAATGAAAAGAGATGTTTTATGCGGTGTTATTTTTTTTATGACTGTTCCGTCGCTCCGGGTGCCCGGCAGCCACTCCTGGCGGTCTCGCCTCTTCTCTGCCCTGACCCCCCCCCCGGTGGTGGGATGATCTTCCGCGCTCGGTCAGGACCGCGAAATCACTGGCCATCTTCCGCAAGAGGCTCAAAACCCACCTCTTCACACCCCACTACCACTGACCCTGTACATTAACTCATTGTCATCACCACTGGTTTCATGTTGAATGTTTAATATTTGTATTTAGTTTGATTTGTATTTATGTTTGATACTATTTAAAAAATAATAATAATTAATTTAAAAGGTTTTCATACATCCCAGTGTTACAGGTTGTATGGTATGGTATGCTGCCAACAATGATGTATATCGCTGTATTACTGTACTGATCTCTTGCGCTAACAATGATTGGTAAGACACCATGATAGCGCAAGAGATTGGTAAGACACCATGTATGCACATCTTGTAAAATGCACATCTTGTAAGTCTATTTGGATAAGAACGTCTGCTAAATGGCAGAAATGTAAATGTGAGATGTTATTTCTCCCTCTAATGAAAGGAGTGGTGGGTGCCCGGTGCCACTGGAGCGGGCCCTGCCCTGTGACTCAGCACGGCTTGCAGCTCACCGTGTCTCAAATGCACGTTGCCTTCGATTACAAAACAGTGGTCTTTTCTAAGTGCTGAGGGAAACTGATTATTTTCAGGTACACATGACTATTTACACGATACCGTAGTTACCTGTCGGTTTCTTTCAAATGCTTACTGGGCATTTGGAGGGGGAGAGGTAGAAGGGGATTAATCTGTCCCAATTAGCTTACAAAATACCACAGAGTAAGAGGAACCTCCCGAAAGAACAGCAGCAGTAATGCTATGGCAGTGTTATTGGTTCTGTTTTCATAAGGCAGCATGGGGAGGGCTGGATCTATATTCATTATCATCATCATTTTATATGACCACTATTTTGAATGTGTATATACAATGTGTTTATATATATATACATATATAAAAAACTATAAATACATGCAATGCCGTGGTCATCATTTCATATGACCACTACTTTGAATGTATATATATATATAGATATAGATATAAATATAAATACAAATATATGCAATGCTGTTCATCTGTCAGTGGTCATCACTTCATATGACCACTATTATAAATGTGTGTACATATATATATATATATATAGAGAGGGATATAAATATAAATACAAATATATGCAATGCTGTTCGTCTCCGTCATGTGCCAAGCATTTCTTAGGTGACCTGAGCTGACTTCACAGAGTGTAATATTTCGGGCGGATCTATCCTCTGTTCTACAGCTGGCCAACGTCAGCCGTCGTCGAGCGCTTGCAGAGTCCAGTCCAGGAACCCGCGCGCGTCACTGGCTGCCCAGCCGAAGCAGCGATGCCCTATGAGGCACCTGGAGGGGCCAGCACGCAATGAGAACTCACGACAACAAGAACTGCGTTTGATCTGGCCGGCTGTTGCCGTCGACGACGGGGCGCCGCCGACGATGGTGGCTCTGCGGCGTCCGATACACGGGGGGTTGCGGCGGGCACGACGGAGCCCGAGTGGCCCATGTGACACACTCGATCGCGGTGGGAAATATTGTTCGGGGGGTGTCTCGGGGTACACATCGGCGGATCAAACCGGGCTTATTGTATTAACGCTCCCCTTCCTGACTGCCCAGATGCTGCCGTCCGGAGTAGCGCTATCACAACGGGGACGGGGAGCGCTTTAGTTCCACGACTGACACAGGGCTTAGCGGCGTGAACCCGCAGCGCCCCGGCTCATTCTGGTTCATGCATTCCTGCTCCGCTCTCTGTGAGGCAGGGGGCTGGGTGGTAGACATTTCTGCACTGACTGTGTTCAATCCCTGTGGCTAGCTGTGCAGTCACCGAGAGTTTATGAAAGATTGTGTGTGTGTGTGTGTGTGTGTGTGTGTGTGTGTGTGTGTGTGTGTGTGTGTGTGTGTGTGTGTGTGTGTGTGAGAGCAGATTTTTTCCTTTTTTCTGTGTCCTCAAATGCCCTGACGTCCTGTTTGCCTCATTTCATCTCTCGCTTTATTTCTCTCTCTCTCTCTCTTTCTCTCTCTCTCTCTCTCTCTCTCTCTCTCTCTCTCTCTCCCCTGCACCCCCCCCACTCCTTCTTCTCCCTGTTCATCATATTCCTCTCGCTTGTGAATATCATTTTGCTCTCTCTCGCTTCCCTTTGCCTTCTCCGTCTTCCTGTCCCTTGCTGTGACACTCCCCTGATTCTCTTTTGCCCTATCCATCATTCCCTCTCACTCTCTCTCTCTCTCTCTCTCTCCGTCTAGCCCTCCCCCTCCCTCTCTCTCTCTCTCTCTCACTGTCCTCGTTTGCTCCTCTTCCCATTTGGCACCCCTCCTGCAAGAGGCCCCCTCTCCCTTTCTTCCTTCTCTCTCCCGCTCTTGCTTTCCCTTTTTTACCCACTTAATGGCATGCTCTTTTTCATCTCCGTATCTTCCCGTCTTCCTGCCACCCCCCCCCCCCGCTCTTCCCTCACCCGCCGCCCCTAGATTACCCTCTCTCTCCGTCTTTGTCACTGTCACTCCTCTTCTCTCCCTCTCCCTCTCCCTCTCCCTCACACACTCTCTCTCTCTCACTGGGGCGGGGTTATCCGCACTGGTTGCCATGGCACCAGACAGCTCTCACTCCTGTGTAGGCACTGAGCTTCCTCTCTGCTCCATTTCCCCAGAGCTTCGTGTGTGTGTGTGTGTGTGTGTGTGTGTGTGTGTGTGTGTGTGTGTGTGTGTGTGTGTGTGTGTGTGTGTGTGTGTGTGTGTGTGTGTGTGTGTGTGTGTGTGTTGTGTCTGTGTGTGTGTGTGTGTGTGTGTGTGTGTGTGTGTGTGTGTGTGTGTGTGTGCCAGTGAGAGAGAGAGAGAGAGAGAGAGAGAGCAGGGAAAACAGCATCAGGTTATAGAGGTAGAAATCCCGAACGCCTGTGGTGCTTTGCCGGGATGCTCAGGTACAAGCGTAGAGAGGAAGAGAGGCCGCCGGTGACCTGGCGAGCGGCGTTTTGCATTCGCATCCCCGTTTTTAAAACGATTCAAAAACAATTTTCACTTCATAACTCCTCCCCACTCGGCGATGCACGTTTCTGAGGGACGCGTTTTCTTAATTGCGGCCCGGGGGAGCCTCCCCCACCGTTGAGCCGAGAGGACTCGGACTCGGATGTCGAATGATAAAAGACAGATCGGCGTTTTGAAGTGGGCTGTCAGGAGATGCCGGACAGAAGCGGGCGCGTGACCTCAGCTGTCCTCTGCAGCACTCGGGCTGCCCGGCCGCCCCCTTGCCATTGGCTCCTTCCAAACGCACGCACGCACGTATACACACACACACACACACACACACAGACACACACACACACACAGACACGCACGCAAACACAAGCACAAACACATGCACAAACACACACACACAGACACACACACACACACACACACACACACACACACACACACACACACACACACACACACAGACACACACACACACACACACACACACACACACACACATACACACACACACATACACACATACACACACACACACACACACACACACAGACACGCACGCACGCACGCATGCACACACAAACACACGCACAAACACACAAACACACACACACACACACACACACTTGGACGCTCCGAGCCTGATGAATAATTTAGCCGTCTATATGTCCGGCCATCTGTTTGTCTTATGCTCGCCGTCGCCCCTGCCAGTGTCGGCTCGCTGCAGCGCCTGGGCACGGGGCTGTTTGTTTGCTTCCCAAAATGGCATCGAGAGCAAATACATTTAGCTTTCAAACGCAGGCGTGTTTGGGAGCTGCGCCGTTTCCCCTCGTCCCAGCACCGGCAGTCGTTCGAGGCGGTCGCTGCTATCGCCCTAAGGGGTCGACTAGTTAAATACACCCCGTCCTCAACACCAAATCACTCGCTCCCATTCTCAACTGCTGCTCATGATTAAAAATAGACACAGTATGTTTGGGGTATGAATATTGAATATGCGGCGTGTATTCTGGCGGTGAAGGATTTTGGTAAACCACACAAGCACAAACAATTCAACTTCTTGGTAGATCGCACTTTTAAGTACAATGTGCAAATGGGCAGATATCCAAAAGACTAAGAATAACAAAATCGAATTATGTCAATATATATCACTCCTTCTATGTTTAAAAAAAAAATACAATATCCAGAGATAAGGACAGAATAACATCTCCGACAAGCATCAGATATTGAACTGAGAACACGTTTCTTAATTCGTGCCCACACGGTGAATTGAATTTTTTGAATACCATCAACCAAGCAGAGTGTTTCACAGGCGAGAGCGGCGGAAGCCGTAAAGAAAGCAGACTGGAAATATGAACCAATGAAAGGACAATCGCTCAAAATAAAATATGAGGGGGTGATACTGCAGTGGCTCACAACACGGGTTTCGCCCATGGCTCCCAACCACAAGCACTTCCTCCACCAGCCCAATAGAGGGCAGTGTAGCTCCTCTGTGCAACGTCCGTCTGTCCAACTGGCTCGCCAAAGAACCCGTAGTTTGCCCCCCAAAAAAACACGACGCGCCGTAACTTTGACTACAACGCTTCCAAACTTCTTGAAACATTTGTTGTTTTGTATTCAGCTCCATTTAATGAAGCATAGTTATACTCAAATCACCTCAAAGTTTCTCCAGTCCTGGTTTGTGAGCCGCAGGTATGGAGTCACTCACGTGAACAGGAACGAGGTGACCCCCCCCCCCCCCTCTCACTGCGGGGATATGTCGCTTCTTTTTTGGAAATAACAAATAGACGTGTTTGATGGCGGACGTTTCATCCCAGATCCTCGGATATTTACTCAGCTTGGAGCAACTGAGCAGGCCTTTGTTCCCAGACGGATTCCTACACAGGACACTGACAACAGACTGAGAGGCACCTATATTATATATTAATTACATACAAAAACTACAGGAGACATGCATACTTTGACCATATCTACTGTCTCGTGGCGTGCTGTATATATATATATATGTACACGCAATGATTGGTACCCCGACTGCCGTTGAAACACACTCAGGGATGTGAGCTCTGATATCAACAAGGTTGCTTTCATTAAGAGGCCAGCAATGCAGCAGCTGAATTTTACACAAGGTTTTACACAAGTATTTATCAAGAAATAACATATCAAAGTGGTCGTTCCTATTTCGGCATGTCGCGCACATTAGCGACAAAATACTCTCTGTATATCTGTACCATTTTAATGAAAATATTCTAATATACGACAATTTTTTTAGTGACCAATGAATTCATGGCCTTTTGCACAGTGACACGCGTATCGCCACAGTTTATGCTCACGCGTGCTTTGTGATATAAAAACAAAGAATGAAGTAGCAACGGCTCGCTCAAAGTGCGATAACGGTTCTGCAATCGAGACCTCCGAACTCAACCGTGCGCATAGCGAGGCACGCCGATGAAATGAGAGGGATAAAAAAGAGATTGCGATATTTTGAGAGGCACACGTTTAGTCACCTATAACCGCCAGCTCTGAAATGCAGACCCTGTGGGGGGGGGGTGCAGGCGTCTGCTCTCTCCCCGCACCTCGGCACTCATCAGACACATTAGTGCACGTTGCCTTATCCTCTCGTGTGTCTGGGGACGAGGGGCCGGTCGGGGGGGTGAGGGAGGCGAGGATGAGGATGCTGTGTCTGCTAAAAATGGCCGAGCGAGGGAAGGGGTCAAACCCTCATTTTATGCACGCCGACAGATGCTGCTCGCTTTGATCTAACTTTAGCCGACGCATTCTGTCTGCTGCCCACTGTCCTGAAGCCAGCTTAAAGGTTGTCCTCGCTGTGTTGCTGAGCAAAAAAAAAAAAAAAGGGGGGAAAGATAAAGCAACAAATACATGCTGCGGCGCTGAAGAGGACTGCGCGGCCCGGGGAATCGACCTTGAGAAATTGGGACACGACCTTCCCCGTGCGTACTGTCGTGCAATGCTTCGGTTCAGAATCAAATAATGTCTGACAAGTGGTCTGCTTCTGTGTCCTGTGGGCTGGGAGAGTAGCTGTGCCTCATTCGACTTCAACAGAGCTGAGAGAGACAGAGACACAGAGACAGAGACAAAGACAGGGACAGAGACAGAGACAGAGACAGAGACAGAGACAGAGAGAGAGAGACAGAGACAGAGACAGAGACAGGGACAGAGACAGAGACAGGGACAGAGACAGAGACAGAGACAGAGACAGAGACAGAGAGAGAAACAGAGACAGAGACAGAGAGAGACAGAGACAGAGAGAGAGAGAGAGAGAGAGAGACAGAGAGACAGAGACAGAGACAGAGACAGAGACAGAGAGAGAGAGAGAGAGAGAGAGAGAGAGAGAGAGAGAGAGAGAGACAGAGACAGAGACAGAGACAGAGACAGAGAGACAGAGACAGAGACAGAGACAGAGACAGAGACAGAGAGAGAGAGAGAGAGATAGAGACAGAGACAGAGAGACAGAGACACAGAGACAGAGACAGAGACAGAGACAGACAGAGACAGAGAGACAGAGACAGAGATAGAGACAGAGACAGAGACAGAGACAGAGACAGAGACAGAGACACAGAGACACAGAGAGAAACAGAGACAGAGAGACAGAGACAGACAGAGAGAGGGAGAGATAGAGCAAGAGAGAAAGAGAGAGGGAGACAGTGACAGAGACAGACAGAGAAAGAAAAGAGAGAGAGAGAGAGACAGAGACAGTGAGCAAGAGAGAGAGATAGAGCGAGCCAGAGAGATAGAGCAAGAGAGAGAGAGAGAGAGGAGAGAGGGAGAGAGAGGGAGAGAGAGCGAGACAGAGAGACAGAGCAAGAGAGAGACAGAGGGAGAGAGAGTGAGACAGAGAGATAGAGCGAGAGAGAGAGAAAGGGGGAGAGAGAGCAAGAGCGAGAGATAGAGAAAGAGAGAGGGAGAGAGAAAGGGGGAGAGAGAACGAGACAGAGAGATAGAGCAAAGAGAGAGAGAGAGAGAGAGAGGGAGAGAGAGAGAGACAGAGAGATAGAGAGAGATAGAGAGAGAGAAAGGGGGAGAGATCGAGACAGAGAGATAGAGCAAGAGAGAGAGACAGAGAGATAGAGCGAGAGAGAGAGAGAGATAGAGAGAAAGGGGGAGAGAGAGCGAGACAGACAGAGAGAGAGAGAAAGGGGGAGAGATAGTGAGACAGAGAGATAGAGCGAGAGAGAGAGAGAGGGAGAGAGAGCGAGACAGAGAGATAGAGCAAGAGAGAGAGAGAGGGAGAAAGGGAGAGAGATCGAGACAGAGAGATAGAGCAAGAGAGAGAGAGATAGAGAGAGAAAGGGGGAGAGAGAGCGAGACAGACAGAGAGAGAGAGAAAGGGGGAGAGATAGTGAGACAGAGAGATAGAGCGAGAGAGAGAGAGAGAGGGAGAGAGAGCGAGACAGAGAGATAGAGCGAGAGAGAGAGAGGGAGAGAGAGCGAGACAGAGAGATAGAGCGAGAGAGAGAGAGGGAGAGAGAGCGAGAGAGAGAGAGGGAGAGAGAGCGAGAGGAGACAGAGAGATAGAGCGAGAGAGAGAGAGATAGATAGAGCAGAGAGAGAGAGAAAGGGGGAGAGAGAGGGGAGGAGGAGGCGTGTGC